>PVKA01035337.1:0-22699 GCA_004027165.1 Ctenomys sociabilis
AAAATTTGTTGCTTTACATATTTAGTATTTTCTCATGCTTTTGTGGTTTTCCTGCATGTCTCTTCTATGAACCATATCAGGCACTGCTGGACATATTCAGATAGCCTTACCCACGCATTGAGCAATAGGTAACTGTCAGTTGTTAGACTAACATTGTCCCTTGTCTCTTTATCAAGAAAGCCCAACATATATGTTTTTTAACTTCTGCTTGTATTACTTTAAGTATGACCCTTTGATCTGAAGCAAATCGCTCAATCAGTCCCATATTTGAGAAGTGGAGAAAACTATTCTGTCTGTTCATAGATGGAGCAGCAAAGACACATCATAAAAGCAAGAATGAGCAAAGGCAGAATTTCAGTTTCTGGCATATTTTTGCACTCTACCACAGCAAGTATATTTATATAAGACCTGGATGTAATTTTTTATTGCTAGACTAAAGAAAATTTTCTAACTTCTCTATGGAAAATTTATAGGAAAGATCATGTATTATTATTTCCAAATATTATTTAAATTTATGAGAATCTAAATATAGGTGAGTTCAATTAAGTTGAATTATAAATATTGATGTCTTCCTAAAGAAATTATGAACTGGAGACAGGGTTGTAAATCATGTGAATTTAGTCACTGCACTTACCCTATGTTAATAAAATTATAAAACATATCTCTGACAAACACTTGATGCCAGTTTTGATTGTGTTGTTCTGTAGCAACAATTTAAATGTAGTTTTGTTAATTAACTTTAAGACCCTGGGCTAGTATTAAGTTAATGAGTAAGTAATCTCTTTAATTAAAGTGGGAAATTCAAAAGTTATACACATCATTCTCTAATGTGCTGATAAGCTAATATTTTGAAGCTAACACAGAAAGCCCTAATTTGTTATCTAATCATAAGCTTGTATAAGTTTATGTAAGCTTATAACTAAATCCTTAGACAAATAAAACTATGCATCATAATGAGTAAAGGACTGATAATTTATATTTGGTTTTGTAGTATTTCATTATTTCTTAAGTAGTGATCATAAGGGACCTCTGGGGAGATAGCTTGCCCAGACAAATACAGGCACCCAGCCCGTTCTGCAGCAGAGGTCATCGCGAAAGTGCTCAGAACTCTGGGTAATGAGCCTGCCTTGAGGAATCCGGGAAACACTATTGGGAAGTTCTGGAGTAATAACTTCAGCAAAGTCCTACAACGTAGATGGAGGACAGTACCAAATGGAAACCAAAATCCCTCTCTCAATTAATTGAGATGGCAGAATCTTGGGATAGAAACAAACTAAGTATTTCTGATACAGAAAAGATCTCCCTGAAGAACAGATTTTCCCCAACAGGCACTGAAAACAGTAACAGAGGCACCTACTACAAAAATTCACAATAATTATTATAGAAGTCAAAATGAAGAGTTCTTTCTGAAATAGAAAATGTAAAGAGGAAGGAGTTAAATGCAATCTCAGGCCCACAGTCCAGCCAGAAAAATTCTAGGAGACATCAGCACAGAAGAAATTGAAATTCACACACCTGAAATATGTGAAATAAAGAAAAAAATCTCCAGATGAACACACAGGAAATCAGATCATAAATAATCTCAGGTAAAAAAAAAAAAAAACAATGACTATAATGAAAGCATTGCTGAGCACATCTAAAGAAGAAATTGATTTTAAAAAAAGATCATAGAAAAATGATGTAAAACTTAAATAAACAATATAGAAAGAAAATAGAATATATATGAAACAGTTTCAAAGAGATATCCAGGAAATTAAACATTCTATTAAAAGCTGGCAAAGCCATTTACATGAAACTTCAGACAGATGTTCAGACCTTGAAGACACCTTTGCAGTGAGTGATCAGGAAAGAAAATATCTCTTAGGAATAATAAAGAACCAGAAAATTCTATAGTTATAAGATGACACAAAGATGTTCAACATTAGACTGATAATTGTCAAAAAAAGAGGAGTCAATGAAAATGACATTAAAAGACTTTTGGTGGAAGAAATAGCAGAAAACTTCCCAAGCCAGGAGACAAATATGACACACAGATAAATGAGGCATTTAGAACATCAAATAAAATCAAACACCCAGACATAAAATAATTAAGATCTCAGAAATCAGTACAAGAAATGACTAAAAGTCATTAAAAGGAACACCACATCAAAAGGAAAGCCATAAGAATCACAGCAGGTTTCTCAATGTGAAATACCAAGTCAAGAAGAGATTAGAGCAGAATAAAGTCCATGCCTAGGCAGATGCAGAGACCAGAGTTTGATCTCCAGCATCTATGCTGGCCCTACCCCCCAGGCACGCTAGACAGCAAATGAGACTGGGTATGGTGGCATGCACCTGTAATCCCGGCCGTTTGGAGGCTGAAAATGGGAGAATCACTAGGAGTCTGATCTGTGTAGTGAGTCCCTGTAGACCCTGTACTGAATACAAAAAAAGAGGTTCAAGTGAAGTATTTCAAGTCCTAAAAGAAAACAACTTCCAACTCTGATATATCCTGCAAAACTGTCAAAATTAATCAAGAAGTAAAATATACACAAGGCAAAGAACAATTTAAGAAATTCATTACCTCCAACGCAACCATACAAAGAGTATTGAAAGATATCCTAGAAACAGGTAAAAAGGACTACAATTCCAAAAACAACCACTGAATGAAACTACCAGAAAGAGTAAGTAATTAAACACAGGAAAATTAGTGTACCAACACAGAAAAATAACATGGCAAAGATAAACCAATACATTTCAGTTATAGTAACTATTGTAAATGGCCTCAATTCACCAATTAAAAGAAACAGACTGCTAGAGTGGATTATGAAGTAAAACCCAACCATAGGCTGTATATGAGAAACACATTTAACATAAAAAAGAAATTCATAGGCTGAGAGTCAATTGATGGGAAACAATATGCACCAGGAATTCAAAAAAAGAAAAAAAAAAAAAGGTAGCTATTCTGTATTCTGTTCACAGATAATGTGAACTTCAAAGCAAGAATGATCAAATGAAATAAAGAATGTCGCATACATACTAGTTAGGGAAAACTTCAAGAGGAAATGATACCAATCATAAATATGCACCAAATACGGAAGCATCAAATCATATAAGCCAAATTTGAAAGGACATGAAAAATCAAATAACCAATAACACAGTCTTAATGGGGGACCTGACCACCCTAGTATCTCAAAGAGATAGGTCAATTAGATAGAATTATCAGAGATAACAAACCTTTCAAAAAATGAACTTAGTAGACATTTACAGAGTATTCCCCCCAAAACACCTGAATACACATTCTTTTTGGTTACGCATAAGATGTTCTTTTAAATAGACCCACATGTTAGTCCACAGATCATTCCTAAATAAATGAAGAAAACTGAAATTATCCCATGCATATTGTCTCAATATAGTGCAGTGAAACAGGAAATTAATGACAAAGCTAACTTCAAAAAATGCATAAAAACAAGGAAATTAAGCAACCAGTAGATGACAGATGAAAGTAAAAAAATTAAGCAATGCCTACAATCAAACAAAAATTCAAACTTGACTTACTGAAATTTGTGGGAGGCAATTAAAGCAATTCTTAGAAGGAAATCAAGAGCAATACACTCACACATTAGGAAAACAGAAGGAGAGGAAATAAATACCTAATACTACATCTAAAGCGTCTAGAAAAAGCAGATCAAATCAAGCCCAAAATCCCAAAGAAAGCAGGATGAGAGCAGAAATTAATGTAATTTAGACAAAGACAATAATGAAAAGAATTAGTGAATTAAAGAGTTGGTTCTTTGAAAGATTAAATAAAATTGATAAACTCAAGCAAAAGTCATAAAAAAAGAAAAAGAAATTTCAAATTCAAGCAATAAGGAATGAAAATTGCAAAATCAATATAGATCCTGTGGAAACTCCGAAGATCATCAATACTACTTTGAAAATCTTTACTGTCACAGGATGGAAAACACAGAAAAGATATTCCTTTCTGTTGGATAGGAAGAACCAACGTTATGAAGAAGGCCATAGTTCCAAAATTGTTATACAGATTTAATACAATCCCTACCCAAATATCATCAGCATACCTCACAGATCTAGAGAAAAGATTCTTAAAATCATTTAGAATCAGAAAAGACCTAGAATAGCAAAGACAATCCCGCTCAGCAAAAACAAGGCAAGAGGCATTACAGTCCCTGACTTGAAATTACGCTACTAAGCTACTATGATAAAAATCAGCTTGATACTGACAAAAAAAAAAAAAAAAAAAAAGACCAGAGGGTCAGTAGATCAATTCAGAAGATGCAGACACAACGACAAACACATTTATCCACCTTATCTTTGACAAAGGAGCAAAATGCCTTCACTGAAAGGTAGCCACTCTAATAAATGATGCTGGAAAAACTTATTTTGCATATGCTGAAAACTAAAACTAGGGTCATCCACAAAACTAAAGTCAAATGGATTAAAGATTTAAATATTAAAACAGGAACACTAAATCTACTGGAAGAGAGAGTAGGTAGAAATCTTGAAGACATAGGGGTATGCAGAGAGTTCATAAGCAAAAAACAAAGTGCCTGGGAAATATTTCAAAGAATAAACATCTGGATCTCATCATTTGGAGAAGTTTCTGCATGTCAAAAGAAATCACCAACAGAACAAAAATACCCCCACATTTGAAAAATATATTAATCAACAGCCATGCAGACAAATGAATTCTATTTATAATATACAAAGAACTTAACAAAACCAGGCCCCTAAGATTCAAAGACCCATTCTAAAAATGAATATCTGAGGTGAATACACCCTTCACAGAAAAAAAACAGGAAGACTCCCAGGGAGGACTGGAAGACCTACACCCCCTTCACCATCACCAAAATTTCTGAGCCCAGACCACCTGTCTTTACCCTGATATAAAGAGATTATGGGCAGCAGTAATAGCAGAAAAATTCCCAAATGTGGGGAAACAATATGATATTCAGTTAACTGAAGCATGCAGAACTCCAAATAACATTAACCCAATTAAAACACAAAGAGTGTTTTAAAACACATATATAATAGTCAAGATCCAGAAATTCAGTAGAAGAAGAATATACTGAAAGGCACTAAAGAAAAGAAACACACCACATTTAAAGAAAACATGTCAGAATAATAGCCAACTTCTTGTCACAAACCATGAAGTCAAGAAGAACATGGAGCAGAGTGCTTCAATGAAAATAGAGTACTCTATGAAAACAAAGTCTAGCCCAGACTATTATACCCTGCAAAAATCTCTTTGAAGTTTGATAGAGAAGTGAAATACTCCCATGACAAAGAACAAGTGAAAATTTCATGACCACAAAGCCAACACTACACAGATACTAAAAGATGATCTAGAAAGAGACAAAAATGACCAGAACTCCATGCATGGGAACAGAACTAAATAGGGCAAGCAATTAAACACAGGACAAAAAGGAGTAAAGAATAGCAGACAAATAACATGTCAATACATCTCAATTATAACCATCAATGTAAATGGACTCAATTCACCAATTAAAATGAATAAACTGGCACAGTGGATTATGAAACAAAATCCAACAATATGCTCTATACAAGAAACACACTTAACACAAAAGGACATTCATAGGCTCAAAGTCAAAGGATGGAAAACAATACTACATGCCCCAACACCTCAGAAAAAAAGCAGGGGTAGCAATCCTGTTCTCAGAGAGTCTCAACTTCAAACCAAGAATAATCAAATGAAATAAAGAGGGCCACTATACACTGGTTAGGGAAAAAAGTTCAAGGGGAAGAGGTAACACTCATAAATATGAGGATCAAACACAAGATCACACAAGTATATAAGAAAAATCTTGACATGAAAAAACTAATACCAATACCACAATCTTAACAGGAGACCTTAAAACCCCTTTATCCCTAAAAGATAGGTCAAGCAGGCAAAAAATTATTAAATAATTAGCAGAACTGAACCAGAGCTCGAAACAAATTGACTTAGTGAACATATACAGAGTGTTCTATCAATCACAGCAGGATGCACGTTTTTTTTCAGCCGCACATGGATCTTTCTCTAAAAAGGAACACATATTAGTCCATAGCTCATGTTTATATATATGCAAGAAAACATAAATTACGCTATGCATATTATCTGACCACATTGCAAAGAAAATGGAAATAACTAACAAAATAAATCAGAAAAACCCAATAAATACATGGAAAATAACACCTTACATAGCAGCCAATGGGATACAAATGAAACTAAACAAGAAACAGAATAACACCTACAGTTCATTGAAAATTCAAGCACAATTTATCTGAACTTGGGGGATCCAATGAAAGCAGTTCTCAGAGGGAAATTCATAGCTATGAACTCACACATTAGGAAAACAGAACGGAAACAAAGAATGCAAAACCTACAACATCTAGGAAAGGAAGAGCAAACCAAACCCAAAGCTCAAAAATGGGAGGAAATCATAAAGAGTATAGAAAAAATTAATTCAATCAGGATGAAGAAAAGAATTCAAAGAATTAACAAAAAAGTTGGTCTTTGAAAGATTAAATAAAATTGATAGACAACCTCATAAAGAGGAAAGAAAAAAGTTCAACAAGCACTAAGGAATGGAAAGGGTGTAATCACTACCACAGACCTTGTGGAAATTCAGAAGATTGTAAAGAACTACTTTAAGAATCTTTACTCTCACAGAATAAAGAAGAGATACACAGATTCCTAGAAAAATACAAATTACCGAAACTGAGTCAAGAAGATATAATAACTCTCAATAACTCAATAACAGCCAGTGAAATATGAGATGTAACAAAAATCCTACTGACAAAGAAAATCAGATCATGATGGATTCACAGCTGAATTCTACAAGAAATTTACAAAAGATTTAATCACTATACTCCTTAAATTCTTAAATGAAATTTTAAATGAAGAAATCCTCACAAAAATCATTCCTCATGGCAAATATTATACTGATACCAAAATCAGGGAAAGACTCACCTAAAAAAGAGAACTACAGACCAATCTCCCTCATGAACATAGATGCAAAAATCCTCAATAAAAACCTAGCAAATAGAATACAGTAAATCATCAAGAAAATTATAAACCATCACCAAGTAAGATTCAGCCCAGGGATGAAAAGATGGTTCGGTATACAAAAATCTATAAATGTAATTCATTATATCAATAAAGCCAAAACTAAAAACCACAGGATCATCTCAATCAATTCAGAAAAGTCTTTGACAAAGTCCAACACTCATTCATATTCAAAGTCCTAGAGAAAATTGGAATAGATGGCCTCCGCTTCAATCTGGTAAATTGAAATAGATAGCCTCTACTTCCATCTGTGACATCACAATGGCTAACATAGTTCTATATGGCGAAAAGCTTAAATCTTTTACTCTTATCTGGCACAAGACAAGGATGTCCTCTATCATCCCTCCTATTCAATATAGTTTGGGAATCATTAGATAGAGCCATTAGACAAGAGGGTGAAATAAAAGGAATAAGAATAGGTAAAGAAGAAGTTAAATTATCATTATTTGCAGATGACATGATACTTTACTTGGAAGACCCAAAAACCTCCACCAAGAAGCTACTAGAATTGATATACAAATTCAATTTACAAGAAAACATAAATTATGCTATGCATATTATCTGACCACATTGCAAAGAAAATGGAAATAACTAACAAAATAAATCAGAAAAACCCAATAAATACATTGAAAATAACACCTTACATAGCAACCAATGGGATACAAATGAAACTAAACAAGAAACAGAATAACACCTACAGTTCATTGAAAATTCAAGCACAATTTATCTGAACTTGGGGGATACTATACTGTATTCTATTTGCTAGGATTTTTGCAAATTATACAAATTACCGAAACTGAGTCAAGAAGATATAATAACTCTCAATAACTCAATAACAGCCAGTGAAATATGAGATGTAACAAAAACCCTGCTGACAAAGAAAATCAGTAAATTCAGTAGCATAGCAGGATACAAAGTCAATACCCAAAATCAACAGCATCCTTTTACACAGGTAACAAACACAATGAGAGTGAAATTAGAGAAACAATACTTTTTACAGTAGCACAACAGAAAATGAAATACCTTGGAAATAATCTAAGTCAAAAGTCACAGATCTATTCAATGAAAATTACAGTACTCAAAAAGAAAGAGATCATAGAGAATCCCAGAAAATGGAAAGATATTCTCTGCTCCTGGAAAGGAAGAACCAACATTGTAAAGATGGCCATACTCCCAAAATTGTTGCACAGATTTAATGCAATTCAATCAAATTACCGGGAACATACCTAGTAGACCTAAAGAAATTTCTCCCAAACTTTATTTGGAATGAAAAAAGACATAGAATAGCAAAGGCTATCCTATACAACAAAGACAGGACAGGATGCATTACAATTCCTAACTTGAAATTATGCTACAAAGCTACTGTGAGAAAAATCAGCCTTGTATTGGCAACAAAATAGTCCTGAAGATCAGTGGAATAGAATAAAAGATAAAGAACCCTCTTTGAATACACTGAGCCACTGGATCTTTGAAAATGTTTCCAAACATGCTCATTGGGAAAAGATAACTTCTTTAACAAATGGTGCTGGAAAAACTGGCTCTCTACATGCTAAAAACAAAAAGTTGACCCAGGTCTATCACCAAGCACTAAACTAAAGTCAAAATGGATTAAAGTTCTAAACATTAAAACAGAAACACTAAATCTCCAAGAAGAGAATGTAGGAAGAATTCTTGAAGATATAGGGGTAGGCAAAGAGTTCATGAACAAAAATCAAATTGCATGGATAATACTTGAAAGTATTAATAACTGGGGCCTCCTCTTGTTGAGAAGTTTTTGAACAATAAAAAGAAATTACCAAGAAAGTGAAAGACATCCCACAAGTTGGGGAAAAGTATCTTAACTAATAAGAGTTCAGACAAAGGTCTGCTCTCTAGAATTTATGAAGAACTAAAAAACATTATGGTCCCAAATTTTAAAGACCCACTACAGAAATGGGCATCCAAGATCAACACACACTTCTCAGAGGAAGAAATTAGAGAAACTAAATATATGAAAAATGCTCGAGGGGCCAGAGAGATGGCTCAGTAGAATAAGCACTTCCCTGGCAAGTGCAAGGGTCTGGGTCCAATCCTCGATTTTGAAAAAAAAAAAAAAAAGTCCACCTCACTAACAATCTGGGAAATGCAAATTAAAACAACACTGAGATATCATCTCACCACAGAAAGAATAGCTAACATAAAGAAATCAACCAACAACAAATGTTGGAGCGGTTGTGTGGAAAAAGGAACCCTTGTCCACTGCTTGTGGGAATGTAGACTGGTACAACCATTATGGAAATCAGTGGAGATTCTTCACAAAATTAGAACTGGAAATCCCATTTATACCAGCGATCCCCCTTTTGGGAATTTTCCCATAGGAACTGAAAACGTCATATCATAGTGATATATGTTTATCTATGTTTATAACAGCACAATTTGTGATAGCCAAATCTTGGGGATAATCAAGATGCCTGTCACCTGAGGAATGGATGAAAAAGATGTGGTATTTTTAAACAATGGAGTATTATTCAGCTATAAAGAATAATATACTCGATGCCTTTATATTTAAGTGGATGCCACTTGACAATATACTCATAAATGAAATAAACCAGATCCACATGTATAAATATTGTATAGTCTTCCTAGTGTAAGAAGTCATTAGAAGAAATAAAAATAGGTATAAAACAAAAGGAAAGTAGAACCTAAGGAATAAACAACACAGAGAAAGAGAAAAGCTAGGAAACATGACAGGGGCAAAGCTATACATTTGTATGCACAAGATGGTTAAAGCAATAATCCTGAGAATAATCCTGAGAATCATCAGCAGGTTTTTGAAACTAGTAGTTACTTGGTAGGATTCTCACCCTGATTAACTATATATGCTGATGATATCTGTGAACTAAGCAACTGCACTGAAGATTACACACCAATTTGTAATGGTAGGGTCATGCTTGAAATGCCTGTCATTCTGGTCATCTAAATACATACTGCTTGTCATGTTATATCAATTACTGCCATACTCTCTCAGGTAAATGATTTTTTTAAAAAGGGTAATAAATTAAATCAAAAGCAAGGAAAATATGTCCCAGGACTGTCCTGCTACAATTCTATATGGTGATATTTCTAATTTCTGTGTAAAAATATGTAATTGTTTATTTCTGTTTTTAAAATTTTTTATTTTTTCTTCACATTCCGTAGAGATTTAAAGTTTAACATATTAATATATGATGTAAAATACCTGTTCCATGTTATGTCTATGTTCATATTCAGACAGTGAAGTTATACTCAACTGCCTATGTTATAGAATAATAATATCATTAAGCTTCTCCTCTGGAGAATTAACAACTTATGTTTGGAGACCAAAAATTAGAGAAAAAGAAGGGCTCAGGACATAGGAGAACCTATACTGTAACATCCTGTAACTCAGTGGTGTCCCAAATTTTCTGATCAAGGAGATTGTGGGGCTAAAAATGAAAGTGATCAAGGATGTAGAGTGATCCTAAGGGAAGAAAATATTCCCTCAGGCTTTTATAGAGAGCACATTGGTCAATCAATGGCCGTGACTCATCAACATGGCTAACACTGACAAAGCATCAATAAACTGCAGTACAGGGTTTCTGGCTAAAGCCTGAGATGATTTGACTGACCTTGTGATACACAAAAGTTACATTTATTGTTATATATGTCTTGATTTATTTTGCTCTTAACCAGGGAGCCAAAAATATAATAAAGAGTTATGAACAGTAAAGCCATATTAATATGCTGAGCTGTAAAGGGCTCAAGTCAACAACTTCTGACAATGCCAGTTCTATAGATAACACACTACTATTATGGACTACTGGAGTAATTGGATTATTTTGCTGAATTCATGCATCTACAATGTTTAAATGGCAATGGAATACGCATGTCTGAAAAAACTAAGCAAAAAAAATGGGATAAAAATGAAGGGCCATTTTGTATCTGTATATAGAATATAGCATAGATGTACAGGTACTTTGTCTTAATGAGAAGGCAGATTTGTACTATTAGTGTTTGGACAGGATATAATGTCTGCACCTTGTTGTCTTCATCTATGAAGACAAAAATATGCAATGTAGTAATTATTGAAGCTGTCCTATTAATCGGTTTGGAAACTGCTTCATTGCTATTTGTTTCTCAATAATATGTTTTCATTTACTTCCTAAATGCTTTGTGAAGGATACTGGCTAGGTAGTTACATAGGACAGATTTTCTTTATGTCAAGTAGATCAGTAATACATGTTAAAGAGTACAAGAAGAGCTGTAAAAGAAACTCAGCTTCCTTTTGGCTAATTATGTGCAAATAAAATATTAGTAATATTAGCATATTTTCTTGGTCATATACTCTAAAGATGAATGCAAGGACATTCATGTGCATGTGCAAAGCTTGTCTGTTCAAAGGTGTGAGAACAAATTGATTTTTAAAAACATTTTTTCTCTAGACTTTAGGAGGTGGCACATATAGTAGGTGGCACATATAGTATGCATTTTAGTAGGGGACTCATAAGCACTAACTTTTACAGTGCCCAAATATTCATATTATGTTCTCCCTCTCAGTGTACACTTTAATGTGATGCTTAATAAATAATTATGACTTATGTTCCCACAGATAATTGCAGTCATTTCAGTCCTCATACTTTAGTGACTTTTATCAAATTGCTCCATGCCATTTGGTAATACTTAAATCCTATCTTCCCCCTCCACACTGTAATAAAGGCTCAGCTTTACAAATTATAGGAAGAAAATAGCATCTTTGAAGGACACATCAGAGGGATAATAGTCTCACTAAATAGTCATATCAGCTACTGTTGACCTTTGGCATTGAAAGAAGATTAATTTTTATGATAGTCTCCATGAAAGCTGACATTGCAATTCTAGGGAGATCCCTACCAGATTGTGCTAGAAGACTCAACTAGGATTTCCAAAGTATCTGGAATAAGATGGAATAGTTCTTGTCAGACAAAAATAAGTTATTTAAGACTAAATTAAACTGAGAATGGAAGCTTAAGGGTATTTTTAATGAAAGTACTGGTGGTATCATTTATCATGCTTCAAATCAGATGGTGACATGAAAAAATATATTTCTTTTTCTTTTTTTAATGCATTTAATACAGGGTCTACAGGGTCTCACTACACAGATTGAACTCATAGTGATTCTCCTGTTTTTCAGTCTCCCAAGTGCTGGGATTACAGGCTTGTCCCACCACATCTCAATTGCCATTTCAGTGCACCACATGGGCTGGTTGGCACAGCACTCTGGGGATTGAGCCCCAGTTGATGCACTCTGCCTAAGTAGGCACTTTAATCCACTGAGCTGTCTTGCTGCCCCTTGTTTTTCTTTTTCTAACCAAAGCTGAAATGAAACATTTTTGACATTATTATTTTTTTCTTATTCAATCACACAGAATATAAGAATCATATTTTGTGAGAAGATTAAGATAGATTATAATCTTATGAAGTAAAGGAAAACAAATATGTAAATAATAATGCTTATTAGAAGCTTGGTTGTTTTGTTGGGAAAATATTTAGAAGCTGTTTGAAAACACAAAATTAGCTTCATAGCTGGAAGACTCATTTCCTATTACAAGAGAATAAAATATGTAAGAACTAAGTATGTACAGTCAAATCTAATTAATTGGCTATAGGAAATCCACAATTAAAGAAAAGGTTAGTGTGGAAACAATCCATACCAAATTCTTCTAAAAATTTGAATGTACCTATTCTTAGCTTCTTGAGACCTATGCTTATATGCAATAAAGACCATTACTCTGGAAAATCAGGAATGTTAGCAGTCTTGTGAAGCTGAAGTTTAGATACAAGGAAGATTTTTCTATAGTTACGGGTATTGTAGGTAAAACACAATACAGGAAAATTAAATGGTTCTCAGCTTTCTTGATTAGAATATAATAATTGGCAGGAATAATAAGTTATTTATGATATTATAAATGCTATTATAAAACTTTTACCAAGGGTTTTACAAAACTAACATATAGAAGTAAATTATCTACCATTAATATTCAATGGTATTCATTATGTGGAATATTATAAAAATGATTCCTTCAAATACTTATCAAATACTTCTCGTAATTTAAAAAAAGTCTAACATCAAAGAATACATAGAATTAATAATATTGAATAGTAGTATTGGAAAGACAACCTTTACAGTCAAATTTGCTTCTTATGAGAGGAATGTCACCACAATGGTTGCCTGTCTCAACCTTCTGTGTGCATTTTCTAATCTACATCTGGGAAATACATCTAAAAAGATGGCCAGATATAGTTGCCTATTCTTTGGTACCCACACCAAGGGAGCTATTTTAAAAGATCTCTATGTTGACTGTCATGACTGAGGAAGCATGCTATAGTATGAGTGTCAAAATCCCAGAAAAACGTGGAAACTCAAGCATACACCCGAGAGTCATGCATTCTCCTCTTCTGTGCTGTCTTCTTAATCTACAGCAACTCAGACCTAGACTGTCCTCATTCCACAGGATCTGGAGATGCCCATGGCTGCCCACAGGTAAGGTCTGGAAAACAGCACAGAGTGTATGTACCTGTGTTACCTCAGAACAGAAGCCTACATCCCACACAGCCACCTCTTGTGGCCCAAGGAGCAATGGCTGAGCACCATCTAGAAATTCCATCTAGAAACAAACCAACTGCCATATTATATCCTACTCAAGAGGCAGGTCTGGCAGTATGCCCAGTCTAGAGATTCTGCTATCCTTCTAAAATGTTCACTGTCAGGCTTGACTCAAGCATGACTTTCCCAGCACCTAACCTGTTTCTTAGAGCCACCATTGTTTTCAGAGAAAACCCAGCTCAGCACCAACACTGTGGCCTTTGGCAAATACCAGATGGATATAAGAAAAAAAAAAAAAAAGATAAGACAGAACTTGTAGTCTTCCAACCACCAAGTCATCTGAGAGCATCTGTACATCTATTCCAAGGCCATACCACTCTGAGTGCACCTGATCTCATCTGAAAGCATATATATATCAGGGCATCCTGAGGACTTTGACCACTGAAGCACTAGAGAACTTTGATTGCAGATGTTTGCCCAGACCTCAGTACCTGAAGTCTTTTGGTTGATCTCCTCCAAAAGACAGGCTCCAATTTGTCTGTACCCCCAAAAGACCTTTATAGCCTAGGTCTTTCCAGCACCCAGGAAAGGTACATTTTACACATGTTACCTTTACACAAGCCTGGTCTCTGCTGGTCTTTGATTCATGCAACTCTTCACACCCATATAAGTGGATGTATGTGGATGTTCTTCAAAGAACTAAGAGAAAAATCTTGAAATGTATATGGAACCATAGGAAAAAAACAAACAGTTAAAGTTATCTTGAAAACGAAAAACAAATCAGGAGGCATTACACTATCTGACCATAGAATATATTACAAAGGATAGTGATTAAAACAGCATGATATTGGCAGAGAAATAGTCTCTTAAATGAAGTAATAGAACAAACAGCTTAAAAATAAATTCACCAGATATTTTTAATAATGTTGATAATAATTTGCATTGAAAAATGAAGTATGCACGTTGAAGTGAATGGAACTATCTCTCAAGGGCCAGCCAGATAGCTCAGTGGACCACACATAGCACCTGATTAGGCAGGCACAGGGACTGGGGTTGATCCCATACCATGCCCTCCCACTGAGATGGGGACTAAGACTGGGCATGGTGGTGTGCGACTGTAATCCCAGCACTTGAGGGCTGAAAACAGGAGGATCATTATGAGTCCAATCTGTGTAATGAGACCCTGTAGACCCTGTACTAAAATACAAAGAAATGGGGCTGGGGAGATAGCTCAGTAGAATAAGTGCTTGCCTGGCAAGTGCAAGGGCCTGATTTCAATCCATGGTTCCACAAAAAAGATAAAAATTAAATTAAATAAATTACGAAAAAAAGAAGAAAAAGAAAATAAGGAAAGAAGGAAGAAAGGAAGAAAAAGAAAGAAAGAAAAAAAGAAAGAAAGAAAGAAAGAAAGAAAGAAAGAAAGAAAGAAAGAAATGAAACTATCTCTCAGAAAACTTTTGTCCAAATAGATTAAAACATAAATGTAAGACACAAAACAACAAAGCTAATGGAAAATGGAAGCAATTTTCACAACATTGGAATTGCAAGGATTTTTTGGCCAGAGCCCTAAAAGCACAGAAAACAAAATCAGACATAGACAAACAGAATACAGCAAATTAGAAGCTTCTTCTCACCAAAATAATTGATGATCAGAATGAAGAGAAACCCTACAGAATTGGAGAAACAATATTTGTAAACTATATATCTGACAATAGGTGAAAATCCAGAATATTATAAGGAACTCCAACAATTCAACAGAAAACAAACAAACAAAGCTAATTAAAAACTTGATAATAAAAACAGCCAACAAATATAGAAAAAATTGGTATCACTAATCATTTGACATTAGAGAAATCTAAATCAAAACTACAATAAGGCATAAACTCACTCCATTAATAATAACTACTATCAGAATTCTAATGATAACACACTGCTGGTGAAACCATAAATTCATGCAGCTATCATGGAAAAACATAGGAGTACTATATGATCCAACAATCCTACCACTGTACATATATCCACAGAAATCTAAATTGGCATGTTAAAGAGATATCTGCACTCCATATGTTTAAGCAGAATTATCCAAATTAGCGAAGATATAAAATCAAAATAAGTACCAGTCTACTGATGAATAATTATAAAAATATGACACATACACAAATTTTATCCACTCTCAAAGCAATAAAGTATAAAATCCTGTCATTTGCAACAACGTGTCTCCAAGTAGAGATCATATTAAGTGCAATAAGCTAGGGATAGAAATACAAGTTCTATTTGATCACACTCATATAAGAAATATGAAATTGTGTCTTATTTTATTTGAAAATGGAGTAGAGGTTAAGAGATGCATTGCCATGCAGTGGGGAGAAAGCGATGGGGAAAAGTTGCTCAATAGATACAAATAGCTAAAAAAAAAAAGCGTAGAAAGATTTCGAGTAAACAACCTAATGTAACTAGGAAAGTGAGAACCAATCAAATCCAAATTAGCAGAAGGAAATAATAAGAGCAGGAAAAATAAATTACAGAACATCAATGCAAAAAGAACAAACTTTTGGCTAGAATAAAGAAAAAAAGCTAAGTAAATAAAATCTGATGAAAATAATAACAACTTGACTGGTATTGACATAGGAAATGATATAAATCCCTTCAAATATGATATAAGGGAAATATTATAGCTAGGTGTCCAATATGCAAAATTCATGTACCCTAAAGTCAAAATTCATGTATCCTAGCAGCAATGGAGGTTAAGAGTAAGAAATATTTATTGAAGGGGTGATATACAGTTCCTGAGAGGTAGGAGGAGCCCTTGAGTGGATTGCCAAGGACCCCATTTCTCAGGAGAAATTTTTAAAACACAGCCACGTGGGTACAAGTTGGGCTACATCTGTGATGAACCAATGAGATTATAAGGATAGTCTGTTAGGTAATACTAATTCAATGGGGAGCCAAGTGACATAGGAAGTGTACATGAAAAGAACAAAGAACTTTCAGGAAGGTATGAGTCCAAGGGTCTTGGTCACCTACCAACATGACCCTTATCTATCTAGATTTCATTAGGTCAACTGCTACCACTTATCACAGACCTGATCATTCCTTTTTCTTAAGGCCTGGCCTCCAACCAATGCGCCTATGACCACAGTTGTAATGAGTTTTCATCTTTGCCTTGACTCTCTCAAGAACCCAGCCCTATTTGAGCTGTCTATAATATTTTTATCTAACCTAGTTCTCTGTAATAATGTCACCTACCAAGATTGAGCTATGAAGAAATAGAAAATTGTTAGAAAAAAATTATTAGTAATTTATAGTTTCCAAATAAAGAATGTTGAATTTTACCAAATGTAAAGAAGAAATAACACTAATACTTCTTAATCTACTTCCAGAACATTAAAGGATGTGAAATCTTACAAATATATGCTATGATATCGAGATTATCCTGAGCCCAAAACCAGAGATGGACATAATAAAAAAATGAGAGAGAGAGATTTAAGTTGAAATTCACTAATTTTTGAATTTCTGATTGTCCTAAAACTTATGCCAAAGCCACTCAGTCAGAATTTGTGATCATCAAATAATAATTTGAAGTAGACATACCATACATATCCTGATTATTTTCTGATTAAGTTAGTAACCCAGTAGAAAGCTAGATTACTTTCTATTACCTATTACTTTCTCACAAAAATTTTCTGTTTCTCTTTATTCTATTTCAGCTATTCTTACTCTGTAACCAAATACTCCAAAACTAAGTAGCTTCATATGACTGATATTTATTTTTCTCAGTTGTCTCACTTCGAGGCCTGGATGCATTGTTCTGTGGCTATTCTCTAAGAAGTACTTTTAAAAAATTCTTTATTTTATGGCTGCATTTTAGATAAACACTGTGATAATATCCATCATAGGGAACTGGTACCTGTACGTAGTATATCTTGTGGCTGCTTTTGTTTCCATTCCCCTCACCTCCCTTAGCCCCTGTCACCCTTTTTATTTACCAAAGCTTTGTAGTGAGCATGGAAACTTGGCTGCCTAACCTGGAACTAAACAGCAAAACTGAGGCTTTACTCAAGTGCCTAGAGACTTGACATCAGCATGTGGCTATCAAGGACTTCCTTACCATGCAAGGGCCTCAGGCTTGTTTCCTATGTGGCGATTCATGTTCTTCAATAGAGCAAAAGAGTGACAACCTAGCTCTAACTAATATTGTTCCATAAAATTTTTCATGAAATAAAATGTAAACTGTAAAATTGTTTCCGTAATTGAAAATTATAAAAATCATATTCCCTAAAATTTGGGACTTAAGAACCCTTTCTGTAAAAGGATGTCATATTCTTTCACACTAATTCTGTGGTATATCGGGCCTTTTTGTGTCTAAAGCCATTAGCTATTTCAGAGGTCAGAGGTCTCATGTGGAACACACAAGACCTGAACACATATGTCTTACAGGGACAGCGGCTGGGGTCACGTCCTCCTCCCTCACTCTCTGGCCTTACACTGCTTGTGACCTCTGTGTTTCTAACAAAGGAAAGATAACAAAAGACAATTTCAGAGGTTTAAAAAGACCTAAAGTTAGCTTTATCAAGGACAATACTGGCAATTTTCCAGAAACCTGGAGGCAGGGGCTCATCTGCAAATCATGTACATATATTTGCATGAATTTTATTTTGATTAGTAGCCTCAGCCCATGATGGTGCTTATGAAGAATGAAGCATTTTACATATATGAATAAATGAAGGCAATTTGGTAGTCTTACTGCTCATGGCTGTTTTTATTCTCTCTCTTTCTCTCTCTCTACCCCCCACTATCTATTTCTTTATTTTCCTACACTTTAAATCTGCAGTGCATATTGTATTGAATTGTTTTTTTTAACATACTGATACTATCTAAGAGGTGGGAAGGAAGTTGCTTTGTTTTAATGTTTTACTGATCCACTTAAACTAGCTCTTCTATGACCAAAATCGTTGTAAGATGGTGATTAAGGTCTTTATTTTGACTGGCGTGGACTGGCACCTTTGTTTGGACTGAGGCAGTGTATTAAGCTTGATAACTGCAATTTTATTTTGAAGAGCTTGCTCCTAAAATACTTATTATACTGATATACAAATGTATTAAATAAATATATTACAAATTCACATATAAAAGAGCTAAAAATGAGGCCAAAGGAGAATTACTACTTTAAAAACATTTTTTTTCTATAGCTTAAAAGTCTCCCTGATTGTGATTGTGTGTATGTGTGAATGTGTGTGTGCATGTCTGAAACTGTGTGTGTCTGTGTATGTGTGTTTGACTTAGGAGAAGTAGGCAGGAGAGATTACCAAAAGACAAAAACACATCCTTAGAACTCATGATGACATAAAAAGAGCATCAGAAACAGTGTCCAGGGAAGACCACACTTTATTTTGAAATCATACAAAGTACAAAAAGCACAACAAGTAATTAAATAGTGGTGATAAGCTGAAAACTCCACCAAATAGGTCCTAAGCAATACAAAAAAAAAAAAAATACATATATACATTTTGCAAACAATGACTAACAAAGAAAAGAATTTCTCTATATCATTTCAATGCACTTTTTTCTCCAAAAACGAAAGGTAATCAGTTCTAGATTTGCGAAAATATGATTTCTTGTCCTTTACCTTACTACATTTATTTGTGCTATTTCCTTTGTTATCTTTTCCTTATAATAATTATTTCTTCTATTTAAATACAATCAACTCTATATAGTATAGTCACATATTCCACAAACAATTATCTATTCCTATTTGCATTATTTATTACTGAGTAGTGCCTATAATATATTTAGGAAAAACAATATGTATTTATTTACTTGGAATTTAGTTTAAATAAATTTGAGAATCTGATTAATCACAATATTGTCAAAGAAGCAGCCGACAAAGGGATATGAACAAGGATTGCTGCTCAACTTGCCAGACACTACGCTGAAACATTCATTCCACACATGCTTCTATGTTGTTCATGGCACTGTCTCTAAAATAAACTAAGGACAAAAAATATGTGTTAAATAAACAATGATGTTCAAGGTCTTCCAAAATTTGAGGCATGAATTTACAAGGCTCTCTGAGAGAATCTTTCATTTGAGGCTATAGATTGCTGCTTTAGCTATCTGTTGTGGTACATGCCTATAATCCCAGCACACAGGGGAATGATAGATTTGTGGCCAGACTACACAATTTAGAAAAGTAAAAATAAATAAATACAAAACTTGGGCTGGGCAAGTGGTTCAGTTCAAAGACCTCAGGTATAACCTCCAGCATTGAAAGAACAAATTCTTGCTTTACTATCCCTTAATACTGATGTAGGGGAATGAAACTCCCAACCTGAAAGATTCCTGGGATGAGTTTGTGTTCTCTAACAGCAAAGAGTGAATTTTAGGATCAATGGAGGTTAAGGTCAGACTATATTTATTGGGAGAAAGAAAGCTTCTGTCTGAGAGGGTTAGAAGGGGACTTGAATGGGTCGTCCCTGAAGCTGTCTTTTCTAAGGATTTTGTAGAGCAAAAGCATGAGGTGTTATGGATCTAAAGTGAAAAACATGGGAACTCCTTAGCTGGTTGTGAGGTGGGACAAAACTATGGTCAACCAATAAGATTACAAACACAATTGCTCAGGTAAAATTGGTTAAATCTGGGATCAAGTGGGGGAAGCAAGTTCATGAAAACCTGTATGAACACAGAACAGCAGCATTTCCTATAGGGATTTCGGTTAATGACTCCTCTGACTTTCTCAAGGTGATTGATACATATTTAGAATATCAGTGCCTTATGTCTATCTTCCAGAAGGTATGCATTTGTTTCATATGTCTTAAAGTCTGACCCACATGGGGAGTGTCTGTCTCTCCCACAGTTACTAAGAACCTTGTCTTCCATACTGGCTCCTTCTGAGGACCTAGCTCTATCTACCTATTATCTACCTATAATATTTCCATCTAATTTAGTTGTCAACAACAATACCAGGGAGCAATTTTAGGGAATAGCATGTATAGGTAGAAATTCTAGCTGCTTCCCTCTGTCAGTGTACCACCATTTTAGATACACAGAAGCATGCATATATACATACAAGAGCATATTGCATTTGCATTAAAAAGTATGAGTCATCCCTACATTCTAGGAGATAGCAATGATTCATGATTAGATCAGATCTGACACTGCTCTTCACATGCAGATAGTATTCTTTGCCCTAGAGCATGAAGCACCCCGAAAAGATTCTAGCTACAGAACACTATGTACTCTGCCTGACTTTTGAACTGTATCGCATTTGGGTACCATGGCCACCAACAGGCCAAATATACAGTTAGCACAGTGTTTCAGGATGTATAGTGTATCAATCTCTACACCTAAACTTATTAGATCCAAGGCTGATAATATTGTTTGATCAATTTTTCTTGCCTATATCTTGCATTCTGAGCAACTACTTTAAACATGGTAATACATGATCTATTAATGTTACTCTCCTATTATCTTGCTTTGAAATTTTATATCATTATTTTTGTCCGTTTTTTTCTTTCAAATAAAAAAGGACTATAGGCAAATAAGAAGATAATATAAAGATCCAGTAACTTTTCTCCTAAAATAAAACAGTAAATCTTGAAGATTAAACAAAAATGGAAATATATTGTCAATCCACTGACTGTTTATGGAAAATAAATGTGTTTATTATAAGTATAAGCCTCATTTTTAATCTTAAATTTTACTTGTTTTTCAAATTGAACATATTTCAAATTAGTGAAAAAAGGATGTTTATCTTTTCTTATCTCTTTGCAAATATGTACTGCCAATCTAATTTCTATTTCAAACTCTTTTGTGATTATCATGAGCAGAAAGAGCTTTTCTCTAATACAGTACAGTGTTCTGTACACTGTGTCCTGCTTGTAACATAGACTTCATAATAGTGATTTATTATGACATAAATAATTGTCTGAAATAAGTACAAAAGCCTGAATCTGTGGAAATACAATTAGATTGCCTAGGGACATGGCAAAATTAAATGAGAACTGGTCTAAACCTAGTCATCTTTTTAAAGTTTAGCCAGCAGATAACCAACATGGATATGAATATAGGAAAACACATCAGCTGGTCAACTGTGCTATCAAAGCTTCTGAACTGGCCCTGGTTCTTCAAATAGAGGGTCATTTGCTGTAGAAATATATTCATATTCTATGTCTTTCTCTCAAAGTAGTGTTTAGGTCAAGCAATAATATATGGAAGAATTCATCACTGATTTTTAAAGGTGATAGATGAACAAAACAAAACCACAAGCATTTAGTTAAATATACTTTGTTTATATTTGAGGGCCCTGTTATATCTTAGTTCTTTATAAATTCTAGATAGTAGACCTCTGTCTGATTGCTTATTAGTTAGGATTTTTTCAAAATTTGTGGGTTGTCTTTTCACTCTGTTGACAATTTCTTTTGACATGCAGAAGCTCTTTAAGAAAAGTTGATCCTATTTGTTGATTCTTTCAAGAGCTACCCCTATGTCTTCAAGAGTTCCTCCTACTTTCTCTTCCAGGAGATCAAGTGTTTCTGTTTTAACGTTTAGATCTTCAATCCATTTTGACTTTGACTTAGTGCATGGTGATAGAGCTAGGTCAAGTTTTAGTTTTCGGCATGTAGAAAGCCATGTTTTTCAGCACCATTTGTTAAAGAGGCTATCTTTCTCCCAGTGAGCTTGTGTAGCCCCTTTGTCGAAGATAAGATGGCTGAGTGTATTCATAGATGCCTCTGCATATTCTGATCTATTCCACTGATCCTCAGGTCTATTTTGTTGCCAATACCATGTTGATTTTATCATAGTGGCTTTGTAGTATAATTTCAAATCAGGAATTGTGATGCCTCCTGCCTTGTCTTGATTGGCCAAGATTGCCTTTGCTACTCTAGGTCGTTTGTGGTTCCAAATAAATTTTAGGATTGATTTCTCTATATCTGGGAGGTATGTTGGTGGCAATTTGATAGGGATTGCATTAAATCTGTACAGCAATTTTGGGAGTATGGCCATCTTCACGATGTTGGATCTTCCTATCCAGGAGCATGGAATATCTTTCC
>PVKA01035338.1:0-22699 GCA_004027165.1 Ctenomys sociabilis
AATTATTGCACGTATAAGTGTAATTTCAAGTTGAATCCATTTATACATAAAAGTCTCAAAGTTATCTTTCTTTATGGTTGAGTAGTATTCTATCATACATAAAACACATCATTTTTATCCATCTCATGCTTGGTAGGTATTTGGGTTGCTTATAAGACTTAGTTATTATAAATTTTGCTGCTATAAAATGGCTATGCAAATATCACAGTTCTATGACAATGGGAAATACTACAGAGGGAACACAATCAGAGTATCATTTTTTTAATATGAATTTGAACAACAAAATAAATCAACAACAGAGTTTTAGATCAACCCAAAGAGTAAGGAAAAAACTATGGCCAGTTTCAGACAAAGGACTTATATTTCATTT
Source organism: Ctenomys sociabilis (assembly GCA_004027165.1). NCBI lineage: Eukaryota > Metazoa > Chordata > Mammalia > Rodentia > Ctenomyidae > Ctenomys > Ctenomys sociabilis. The sequence continues at coordinate 371 of PVKA01035338.1, forward strand.
CTTTTTCTTTTTTTATTGAAGAACAAATAGAGATGAGACAGTATCAAATTAAATTAACAGGACAGATTCAGTAATTAATACTTGCAAATAGTTTTCAAAATGGGTTATCGTACAAGGTGCATACATAACATTTCTACTAACAGACACTATTATATCAGATGTCTCTAATAAATGAACTAAGAAACTGTAGCTGTATACTTATCCTATTTTTCTAAAGCTGAATTATATCAATTTTCAATACTTAACACTTTCTACTTTGTTGTCTTCCTAGTGGTTCTCCATAGTACTAGAAGATGATATAATATCTTGTCCAAACACTATTAGTACAAATCTTGCTTCTCATAGAATTATGCAGAAGCTCTGCATATTTATCCTAACTGCACTGTTTATACAAACATATCATGGAATTCCTTTGTATCTCCCTTTTTTTTTTGTCTAGACCTGTCAAAGATGAGCACTCCATTGTCATTAAATCATTATAGGTACCTGAACTTGACAACACAATCCAACACAGTCCAACAGTCCACAATAGTGAGTTATCTGAAGAAGTTGATGACTATAGCCATTTACAGCTCAACTTATTATTATGGACCCATGTTATGCACCCAATTTTTAAACTTTTGTGCTGGATGATTAAGACCAAAATAAAGCAAGAAGCATATAACAAAAATTGTAGCTTTTCTATCTGATGAGGTCAGTCAAGTCCTCTCAGGGTTTATCTTGTAATCATGTACCTCACTCTGTAGATCTTTTCTCTCTGTCAGCCATGTAGATGAGTCACGGCCATTGCTTGACCAGTTTGTTCTCTGTGAGACCCTGAGAGAAAGTTTTCTCTCCATGTGAATCTCCTTGGGCACACTATATATCATCGATTGCCTTCCTCTGTGGCTCCATAATCTCCTTGATTAGAAAATTTGGGGCACAACTTTCATGATGTTACAGTGCAGGTTCACCTATGTACTGAGTCTTCGCTGACCTTGAAAGGCTAGGGCCGAAATGTTGGCTGACTTGGCTGCCCTTCTATTTCTCCAATTTTTGATCTGTGAACTTAGGTTGTTAACCATTCAGAAGAAAAGTTGACTAGTACTGTACAGTATATGGTATTCAGTTTGCCCTATCTGACTAAATTCTTTTTAGTTGTTGTACATTTCTATTTGTATTTCTTCTTTTGAATTCTTATACTAGGAAGACTATACAATATTTGCACATGTGTGTCTGGTTTATTTCACTTATAGTATATGTTCAAGTGGTGTCCACTTCAATATCAATGCTTCAAGTTTATCATTCTTTATAGCTGAGTAGTACCACATTGTATAAAGATACCACAACTTTTTCAACCATTCCTCATGTGACAGGTATCTTGGTTCTTTTCAAGATTTTGCTATCACACATTGTGCTGCTATAAGCATAGATACATATATAGCACTATGATATAATGTTTTCAGTTTCTTTGGGAAAACTCTCAGAAGGGGGATAGCCAGCTTGAATGGGATTTCCAGTCCTACTCTTTTGAGGAGTCTCCACAGTGGTTGCACCAGTCTACATTCCCACCAGCAGTGGAGAAGTGTTCCCTTTTCCCCACATCCTCTCCCACATTTGTTATTCATTGATTTCCTTATGATAGCCATTCTTTGTCGAGTGAGATGGTATCTTAGTGTGCCTTTCAAAGATGGCTAGTGATTTGTTTTTTTCTACAACCCTTCCTTTGTCTACACCTGTCAAAAGTGGGTACTCCATTGACATTCAACTAACTTAGGTGCTTGAACTCGACACCACAATCCAACACAGTCCAGCATTCTACAGCCATAGTGAGTTATTCATGATGTGTGTGTATAGACAGTACAGTTGGGATAGATAACGCTGTGCTTCTACATAATTCTATGAGAGGCAAGATCTGCACTAATGGTGGTTGGACAGGATATTATGTCAGCTTTTAGTGCTATGGTCATCCACTAGGTAAATAATTATTGATTTTTTGATATAATTCAGGTATAAAAAAATAAGATAAGTAAGCAACTACACTCTTAATTCACTGATAAGAGATATCTGCTAAAATAATATCTGTAAATATAATATCATGTATGCACCTTGTACAATACCAAAACGTTATGAAAACAGTTTGTAATGTATTAATTCATCGAATGCATATGGTTAAGGTGTCTTGAAACTGTCTGACTGACATTTGTATTTTAATAAAATAAAAATAAATGAAAAAAAAGAGATGGCTAGTGATGTGGAGCATTATTTCACACATTTATTCACTTGCCCATTTCTGGACTGGATCTTTAAATCTGAGGGCCCTGTTATATCTTAGTTCTTTATATATTCTAGACAGCAGTCCTCTGTCTGATTGCTTATTAAGATTTTTGCAAAATTTGTGGGTTGTCTTTTCACTTTGTTGACAATTATTTTGACGTGCAGAAACTCAAGAGTTGAACCCAGTTGTTAATTCTTTCAAGTGTTTCCATTGCGAATACATGTTTGTTCACGAACTCTTTGCCTAACCCTATCTCTTCAAGAGTGCCATCCACATTCTCTTCCAGGAGACTGAGTGTTTCTGTTTTAATGTTTAGATCTTTAGTCTGTTTTCACTTTAGCTCAGTGCACGGTGATAGACCTAAGACAAGTTTTACTTTTTGGAATGTAGAAAGCCAGTTTTTCCAACACTATTTGTTAAAGAGGCTATCTTTCTTCCAGTAAGCTTGATTGACCCCTTTGTCAAAGATCAGGCAGCTGAATATGTTTGCAGAGGCCTCTGCGTCTTCTAATCTGTTCCGTTGTTCCTCAGGTCTATTTTGTTGCCAATACCATGTTGATTTTATCACAGCGGCTTTGTAGTATAATTTCAAGTCAGGAATTGTTATGCCTCCTGCCTTGTCTTTGTTGGCCAGGATTGTCTTTGCTATTCTAGGTCATTTGTGGTTCCAAATAAATTTTAGGAATGATTTATCTAGGTCTGAGAGGTGTGGTGGTGGCAGTTTAATAGGGATTGCATTAAATCTGTAAAAATATTGGGAGTACGGTCACCTTCACGATATTGGTTCTTCGTATTGAGAAGCATGGAATATCTTTCCAGTTCCTTAAATCATCTATAATCTCTTTTCCTAGGGTGTTGTAATTTCCGTGAAAAGAACTTTGCCTTCCTCAGTTAAGTGCATTCCAAGGTATTTCATTTTCCTGGTGCTATTTTAAAAGGTGTTGTTTCCATAACTTCTCTCTCAGTGTGTTTGCTATCTGTGTAGAGGAATGCTATTGACTTTTGAGTACTGACTTTATATCCTGCTATGGTAATGAATTTCCATGTCAATTCTAGTAGCTTCTTGGTGAAATTTTTTGGGTCTTCCAAGTAAAGTATCATGTCTTCTGCAAATAGTGATAATTTAACTTCTTCATAACCTATTCTTATTCCTTTTATTTCTACCTCTTTTTTAATAGCTGTTGCTAATGATTCCAAAACTATATTAAATAGGAGGGGTGATAGAGGACATCCTTGTCTTTTACCTGATTTAAGAGTAAAAGATTTCAGTTTTTCCCCATTTAGGATTATATGAGCTTTTGGTTTGTCATGTCATAGATGACTTTTATCAAGTTAAGATAGAGTCCCTCAATTCCAATTTTCTGTAGGCCTTTGAACAGGAATGATTGTTGGACTTTGTCAAAAGTTTTTTTCTGCATCAATTGAGATGATCATGCTGTTTTTAGATTTCAGTCTATTCCTATGGCCTATTACATTTATAGATTTTCAAATATAGAACCATCCTTGTTTCCCTGGGATGAAGCCTACCTGTCATGGTGTATGATCTTCTTGATGATTTGCTGGATTCTATTTGTCAGGATTTTGTTGAGGATTTTTGCATCTATGTTCCTAAAGGAGTTTGGCCTGTAGTTCTCTTTTTTGGTTGTGTCTTTGCCTGGTTTAGGAATCAGTATAATACTTGCCTCCAGAAATGATTTTGGCATGACTGCTCCCTTTTCAATTTCATTGAAGAGTCTGAGGAGTGTATTGATTATATCTTCTATAAATTTTTTGTAGAATTCAAATGGAAATTCCATTAGGACCTGGACTTTTTTATGTCAGTAGCCTTTTTGTTACATTTTGTATGTCTTTGGCTGTTATTGGCTTATTGAGAGTTGTTATATTTTCTTGATTGAATTTGGTTAATTTGTACCTTTTGAGGGTTCTGTCCATTTCTTCTGTGTCTTCTATTCTGTGAGCAAAAGATTTCCAAGTAGCTTTTGTTAATCTTCTGAATTTCCACTGGGTTTGTGGTGATTTTACCTTTTGATTAATTATTGCTTGCATAATTTTTTTCTTTTGTCTTTTTGATGAGGTTGGCTAAAGGCTTATCAACTTTATTTAGTCTTTTAAAGAACCAACTTTTTTTATACATCGCGGAGCCATAATATTAAGCTGAGCTGTAAATGGCTATGGTTGAAAACTTCTTTGCATAACTCACTATTGTTGTGGAATGCTGGACTGTGTTGGATTGTGTTGTCGAGTTCAAACACCTAAGTTAGTTGAATGACAATGGAGTGCCCACCTTTGGCAGGTGTAGACAAAGGAAGGGGTATAGAAAGAAAAAATCATGATGTGTGTATATAGACAGTGCAGTTGGGATAGATAACGCTATGCTTCTACATAATCCTATGAGAGGCAAGATTTTCACTGATGGTGGTTGGACAGGATATTATGTCGGCTTCTAGTATTATGGTCATCCACTAGGAAAATAATTATTGAATTTTTGATATAATTAAGGTATAAAAAATAAGATAGGTAAACAGCTACACTCTTAATTTACTGATAAGAGACATCTGCTATAATAATATCTGTAAGTATAATATCATGTATGCACTTTGTATGATACCAAAACATTATGAAAACAGTTTGCCATGTATTAATTTAATGAATCTGTCTTGTTCAGGTGTCTTAAAACTGTCTGATATTTGTACTTCAATAAAATAAAAAATAAATTTAAAAAAATAAAATAAAATTAATATTAAAAAAATAGAACCAACTTTTTGATTTGTGGATTCTTTGAACTGTTCTCTTCATCCCAGTTGAATAAATTTCTGCTCTAATCTTTATGATTTCTTCCTATGTTTGCACTCTGGGTTTCATTTGCTGCCCTTTCTCTGGATGTCGGAGGTGCAACATTAGGGTGTTTATTTATTCCCGTTCTGTTTTCCTAATGTTGAGTTCATGGGTATGATTTTCCAAGAACTGCCTTCATCGCATCCCATAAATTCTGGTAAGTTCTGCTTAAATTTTCTTTGAATTGTAGATATTGTTGATTTCTTGTTTAGTTTCATTTGTGACCCATTTATTGCTGAGTAAGGTGTTGTTTAGTTTGAATGAATTTAGAGGGTTTTTTGGTTTTCTTTTGTCATTTATTTCCAGTTTCATTGTACTGTAGTCAGATAATATGCATGGGATAATTTATATTTTCTTGCATATACTTAGGCATGACCTCTGGACTAGTATGTGGTCTATTTTGGAAAATGAACCGTGTGCAGCTGAAAAAAAATGTGTATTCAGCTGTGGGTGGGTGGAACACTCTATATATGTCCATCAGGTCCATTTTTTCCAAGCTCTGGTTTAGTTCTGCTACTTCCTTGCTTATTTTTTGTCTGGTTGATCTATCCTTTTGAGATAAGGGGGTGTTAAGGTCTCCTGTTAAGATTTTGGTCTTGGATATTAGGTTTTTCTTGTTCATTATGATTTGTCTTACATAGTTGGGTAGTCCTGGTTTGGTGCATAAATATTTATGAGTGTTACCTCTTGCTCTTGAATTTTTCCCCTGATCAATATATAGTGGCCTTCTGTGTGTCATATGATCCTTCTCAGTTTGAAGTTGAGACTGTCTGAGAACAGAATTGCTGTTCCTGCTTTTTTTCTGAGGTGCTGGGGTATGTAGTATCGTTTTCCATCCTTTGACTCTGAGCCTATGAATGTGTCTTTGTGTAATGTGTGTTTCTTCTATAGAGCATATTGTTGGATTTTTTTTTTCCTAATGCACTGTGACTGTCTATTTATTTAATTGGTGAATTAAGTGCATTTACATTGATGGTTATAATTGAAATATGTTGACTTATGATTCTCATGATATTTACCTGTGTTGTTCATTCCTTTTTATCCTGTGTTTAATTGTTTGCCCTGTTTAGTGGGTTCCCTCTGTTTTCATTTGTGGAGTTCTGGTCATTTCATTCTATCTGTACAACGTCTGCATAGGGATGGCTTGGTCATCATGAAATTCCTTAGTTGTTCTTTGTTGTGGAAGTATTTCAGTTCTCCATCAAACTTGAAAGAGAGTTTTGCAGGGTACAATAGTCTGGGCTGGAATTTGTTTTCATACAGAACTTGAAGAAGTCTATTCCATGCTTTCCTTGCCTTCATGGTTTGTGTAGAGAAGTGGGCTATAATTCTGATGGGTTTTCCTTTGAATGTGATCTGCTTCTTCTCTCTAGAAGCTTTCAGTATATTATTCTTGTGTTGGATTTCTGGGATGTGGACTACTATATGTCTCTGTGTGTTTTTACTTGGCTTGAAGTTATTTGGTGTTCTGTATGCTTTGGTTACCTGAATGTTGGATTGTTTCCTCATATTTGGGAAGTTTTCTGTGATTACTTCTGCCTATATTCTTTTTATATCATCTGTATTGACTACTTCATTCTCATTTATACCAATTAATCTCACATTTTTCATATTGGCCTCATCTTGCAGGTGATGCATTATTTTTTTCCTGCATTTACATTGTTTTTAAGAGATCCTTCACCTTTTCAATAGCTGCACAAGCATCCTCACAATCCGTAACTCTGTCTTTGCTTTCAGTTAAACAGTTTTGTACACTCGTGATTAAGATTTTTAGCTCTTCTATACCTCTTTGACTCTGCTTTATGTGTTCTATTTCTTTTATTTATTTCTCATATCTGGAATCTGTCTTATTTCTGATGTCTATTTTTTTATTGATGTCTTCTTTAGAGGTAGTTATTAATTCCTCCCTCACCAGTTTCTCCAAAACTCTGAGGTTTCCTATATATATATATATATATGAAATATATATATATATATATATATATATATATAGGTTTCCTCTATATATTTCTGGAATTTATTCTCTACTTCAGATGCTATGATTTCAAAGCGTTCTTTTTTATTTCAAAAATTATTTCTGCTTTGAGTTCCTCTTTACCTTTCTGCCGTTTTTTCTTTGCTTGTTATGCTGTTACTTCATAAGTTTGAGCTGGAATAATGTTCTCTGCACTTGTTCTTTTTGGCCATTGTGTTTCCCCCATATGTTTCTAGATTTTATTCATTACTTCAGATGCTATGTATTCAAATATTTCTTTTTTTATTTCAGGCATTAATTCTTGTTTGAGTTCCTCTATACCTTTCTGCTGTTGTTCCTTTGCTTCTGTATCTGTTAATTTATTCATTTCAGCTGACATATTGTACTCTGCATTTATCGGTGGACTTGAGGCCTGAGATTACATTTTTCTTCTTGTCTTTGTCCTTTTTTATAGCACTGACCTCTGATTGTTGGTGTAGAGCTTTGGTACAGTTATAATCTTAGTGTGTAATCATTTCAGGGTGCCAGTCTATTAAGTTTGAGGCTCTCCAGTTATGCCTGGCCTGTATCTTGCTGTTGTGCTCAGTTCCTTTTTGCTTCAGCTCTTGTGGTGCAATTGTGAGTCTGTGGTTCCCCTCTGCTGTGTCCCTGGTTAGAGGAGCATTGGGGAGCACAGAAGCCCTCCTTCTTCCTCACCAGGCTAGGCGGGGTTGGATCGAGTGCTGGGAGAGTCACAAAAGTTCTTGCTCCCGTGGTGAGCTTGGAGTCAGGGACTCCTGGGGAGTTGCCACGCAGGCCTGTCTGGGTGTCTCAGGCAGGTCTCTGGCTAGGACGTCTTGGGGCCTGAGGCTCTTGTGCACAGGCAGAAGCCAAACACTCTCCCTCAGACTCTCCACTGAGGGATTTGGTGGCAGGGGCTCTGGGGAATTGTGGGGCAGTTGAGGCCTGGATGTCTCAGGCTGGTTGCTTGCTCCAGAGAAAGGACTTATAAATAGAACACATAAAGAACTGAAAAACATCAGATCTCCAAAATTTCTTACACAAATCAAAAATGGGTATCTGGGATGAATACACATTTCTCATGTGAAGAAACACACATGGAAAATAAATATGTCAAAAATATTCATCCATTCCTCAGGTGACCTAACATTTTGATTCTTTCCAAGATTTGGCTATCAGAAATTGTGCTGCTATAAACATAGGTGCACATATATCACAGTGCCATGATGTATTCAGTTCTTCTGGAAAAATTCCAATAGAAGCATAGCTGGATTGAAAGGGGTTTCTAGTGGTAGTTTTTTTAAAGTGTCTCCATACTGATTTTCAAAATGGTTGCACCAGTCTACATATCAATACTTGATGGAAAATACCTGTTCCACGTTATGTCTAAGATCTTTGATATTCAGACAGATAGTGAGGTTAAGCTCAAGTCCCTATGTTATAGCCCAATAATGTAATTAAGCCTCTCTTCTGGAGTGTTAACAACTTATGCTTGCAAACCAAATATTAGGGAAAATAAAGGGATATAAGGATAACCAACATTTTGGCCCTACCCATTCAAGGTTAGTGAGGACATTGGAGAACCTGTACATAACATCCTGTAACTCAGTGGTGTCCCAAATTTTCTGATCAAGAAGATTGTAGAGCCACTGAGGAAAGTGACCAACAATGTACAGTGCACATAGAAGAGACACATGGAAAGAAAACATTCTCTCAGGCTTTCACTGAGAGTAAATTGGTCAAGCAATGGCTGTAACTTATCCACATGGCTGACACTGACAAAGGATCTACAAATTGTTTTACAGGGATTCAGGCTAAATCCTGAGGGCATTTGACTGACCTTGTCAGATACAAAGTTACATTTCTTGTTATATAGGTCTTGCTTTAACTTGGTCTTAAACATCCAGCAGAAAAGTATAAAAACAAAGTAAAAAAGCAAATCCATATTACTGTGCTGAGTTGTAAAAGACTCAAGTCAACAACTTCTGACACTGCAGTCCTACGAGTAACCCACTGCTATTGGCCTACTGCACTGTTTTGCATTTTTTTGTTGACTTCAAGCATCTACAGTATGTAAATGACAATGAAATACCTATTTCTGATAAATTTAAAGAAAAAAGGGAAGATAAATGAATGACTATTTTATATCTGTATATACAAAGCAGTTAGGATAAATATAGAGCTACTTTCTCTGAATTCAACAAGAAGAAAGATTTGTGTTAATAATGTTTGGGCAGGATTTCATGTCTACATCTTATGCTATGAGTAACTACTATGAAGACAACAATATGCAATGTATTTTTTATTGTAACTGTCCTACTAACCTGTTTTGAAACTGTCTCATTGCTATTTATTTCACAATAAAATTAGTAAAAAATGAAAAAATATTCAGCATTATCGGTCATCCAAAAGATGCAAATTAATACCACACTGAAGGGGCCAGGGAGATGGCTCAGTGGAATAAGTGCTTCCTCGGCAAGCTCAAGTGTCTGAGTTCAATTCCTGGTTCCACAAGAAAAAAAAAACAAAACCTGAGATTCTATATAATTCCAGAAACAACGGCTGGTCATCAAGTAATTAACCAATAAGAAAAGCTGGCAGGGACTTGGGAAAATGCAACCTTTATTAACTGATTTTGGGTAGGTAGACTAGTATTACCAATGTGAAAATCTGTGTAGAGATTACTTACTAATCAATATATTTATGAAAACAAAAACATTTCTGAATCAAAGAAAATGGTCAGTTTTTTCCTGCATCAATATTTACTTATTTATTTATTTCAGTATTGGAGATCAAACTTGGGACCTTGAGTTTTCTAGGCAGGTGCTTATGCCATTGAGATATTTTACTGGTCCTCCTGCATAAAATTTTGATTCCATTGACATAACTCAAGTAATACGCAGAATTTTTTTCCTGTAATCCAAGGCTCATGGATGGTAAATGAGGTATAAATACCTATCCAATGTCTTAAATACTGAAAGAAAAACTTTATAGTAGATATTATAGAAAATTAAATCACCATATGAAGTCAATTACATGTTTTGTACATTCTTAGGCATTTTCTGGAAAATTACCCTTTGATTATTCAGGGACATACCTCATGAAATAGAAAGCAGTATCAAAGAGTGAACCTTTGGTAAGACTCCACACTTTCAATTATTTTCAGAAAAGTATTTTATCTTAAATCAATGAACCATGTAATGATCTTTGGAAATTAGTCATGCACCTAAATTGTGTACAAAACACTTAGATTGTCCTAATTTTCCATATGCTAAGCATTGTGAAACATTCTTTAGGAGGGTATTCTCCTATGACAGTTGCAGCAATACAAAGTAATGAAGATACTGAAAATCCATGAGTTCTTCAAAAATGTATTTCCTATATTATACTTTATTTTCTATTTGCTACTCATTACAGATCAGGTTCCACAAAACCAAAAAAAAAAAAAACCAAGAAAAACCTTTTTTCCAGTCACATGTTTCTTACCTAAGGAAAATGAATCTGTCACAAGAGTATGAAAGTTCCTTTTCAATTATTTGACCTAAACTCTCTGTGGATATGAAAGCCTTCATGTAGTAACCTGGTCCTGTTACGAAGCAGAAGATACTAGTCTCTTAATGGCTCAAACTGAATTTGGGGTAAAAAAAAATGCTGCTTTTAACAGAGATTATTTAGCATTTATGATACAGAGAAAGATGTGCCAGAAATAATTTGATAAATTCCTTGGAGAAAGCATCATGTACATGTATTATATAGAGGAACATGATTACATACATGGAAGAGCACATGAACTCACTACTGAATACCTACTTGCTGCTAGGTAAGGATGAAAAGGTATAAGAAATTTTCACTGTAGAACTTAAAGTAAATATTTTAAGATTTTTATTGATGCTTAAATCTTTAAACATTGTCCAAAGAAAACTTAGGTATTTATCTTTTCCATGTTTGTATTTTTTTTACTTTTTATTTGTTTTATACAGCATAAAATCAATGGATAAGACATTAAAGACAATGTACATTTAAAAGAACAAGATGAAAGGTATTCGACCATGCTTGTTATGCTGCACATTGCTGTCCTTAATGTAGGTGCTGCGATCACAGATATCCATTTTGAAGAAGAATAATTTTAGTGCAGTCCATTATGTTACTAACTGCATTTATAAACAGCTGTTGGAATTCCAAGATCTTTTCAGGTGTGTTTAAGCCATCCTGCATTTTCCTTCTGCCTTCACTTGAGGTGGTGACAAATATTTAATACATGGTTTTTTTTAACTGTTTATCAGTTTTGTCAGTATTTACAATGGAGAACGGAAGTCCCACTCTTCCTTTCCTGCTGAGCTCTGTAAAGTGCGTGGCACACGTACATGTGACATTTGGTTTCTTTTTCTGTACATACCTCAGCATGTGTTTATCAAGAGCAATGCCTTTGGCACATACTATGCATCTAACTAGCATGTGAGATGTCACAGATTGTCAGGGTTTTAAGAGAATGTGTACATCTTTTTCTTAATGTTGTTTTGGTAAGTATATTAAAGTATATCACACAGCTCTAGAAATTTGGAAAAATGAAAATATATAGTTATACTGTACCATGATATATAAAATAGATATATAAACTAGGAGGGGTGCCTAATAAGCCCACACTTGATCTCATATAATTTCTGTGAATAAAGGGAATATAGGCATTCATGATAGAAAAGGAATAAACTTCCTATAAGGGAAAAAATTTAAAATTATTATTTAGTGGATGCCCAAAGAAAAAAAGAAATTGTTTATTCAAATTGTTTACTTCAGAAAACAAAGCTATTTGATATCAGCATATGCACCACGTATTTTACAAAGTACCAACAGTTTCTTGTTTTTTGTTCCTCAGTGGCCTGTAAATAACACACATGAGAATCATAGTATCATCTATCACTGTATCACTAATGTTAAAACAAGGCTGCATATGAGGCACAAAATAGGCAACTATTAAAAAACTGAAAAGCAAAATTCCATGGATCTATCATTTGGTTAATAACAAGGAATTAATTATCTTGCTTAATGTTTATTAGAAGAAGCATAAAACTGAATTTTAAAAATCGCATTTCCAGGCTTATGGGAAATTTACCTTATTTTTTATATGCTAAGTCTTTACTAGGTAGTACATAATTCATGCACCAATGAAAATCAATATCTACAGTTAGTAAGTGTTATGTATTACTAAATTGGATTTATTCACCTAGTGGAAGTCCTTCTCTTTAGATGCAAACTAAAACATTTCACACTAATCATAAATATTCCACTCTGCTTATTTCTTATCTATTTCTTTCACTTCCTTTTGTAAATAATTTCCTTTTCTTATCTTTAGCTCCCCCAATAGCAAACATAATGCAATGCTGAATATATATTATTTCCTTTTGTTCAATATTTGCACTTTTTAATTTTCTGTCTCTCTATTCTTCCAATTTTTAAACTCTGATTTCATTTTCATAAATATTAATCCTAACTTCCTGTGATGAGATTCCATGATGGTGTGAACAAAAGAAATTGAACTGATAATGCTTTTTTTCTTTACTTTAATGATGTGTTATATTCTGGTAGAAATTTGTAATATCAGATGCCACAAAGCTGTCAAATAATTTCAGAATACAATAACTGGAGTTAAATTTCTATGAAAAGAATCAATCTTGATTGATATGTTATCACTTATTATGTAAAACTAAAGTTTTAAATCATGTCACTGAGATATTGCAATTGTTGTTACTCTAGAAATAATTCTAAATATCATGTTAGATATCTTAATGTGATTAATGTTATTTAACCAAACTTTTCCCTTGAATTAAGAGTGGAAGTTTAAAGTCTACCTAAAAGAAGTAACTAAACAAAACTCTATTCCCTTTCTTAGCATACATGAATAATTAAATTCAATAACATTTGTATTTCTACTTGATTATAATAATAAATTGGATACTGACTATAACATTAAAACCTGGGCGACTCTCCTTTAAAGAGAGGCACTGGTTCTGCTTTGGCTGAGCCTGACTATTTCTGTGTACAGAGCTTGTGAGAACTTTTCCTTACCCATTCAATTGACTTAAAACAGTGCTTATCAATCTAGCAGAGAGGCTTGTGGTGTTTTTTGAAGATGGACGGCATGGTTACCAGGAACCCTCCACCTTTTCTTCACTCATATAAGCCGAACCCAGACTAGATGGAGAACCAACGTCCCACTCCCCTATAGCCTGGGATCACCTCAAAATAGACGCTATGACTTCCCAGGCTTTGAAAGATTACACATCATATCTCAAGCAGCAACTGACCCCTAAACATTGGATACTGTCTCAATTGTGTCATGCATAATACTCCTTCAGTGTGTAGAGGTGAATGCAACCCCACCTAGTGCTCATGGCACTCACATATTCCCCACAACTCCCACAATTATTCCTTCTCAAGTCACTCCCTTCAAAAATAAATAAAATCTGGGTTCAGTACAGGGTAAAGGTTTGCTCTTGATAGCCGTAATTGTGCCTGGATTCAGGACCCTTCATGACTCTCCACCATCTTGGATATATTATTGTGTCTTTATTTATGCTGTAGATTGCACTGGATTTGGGAGACTGGAATTAACTCATTACAATTCCAACATTTTTTCCTTGGGATTACAAATATAAACTCCCTGGGATGTGAGGAGGACTGTAAAAGGCTCTCTACAGTACATTTCTTTTAGATTTAATGATAAGCTTGCAAAATAAGTAAAATCCATATCTTTCTATTTCATAAGTAAATCATGTAAAAGTAGGTGTTCAAATTTACTACATTTTTTTCATAATAAAACTATAAGAAACACAACTCCAAGAATATGCTTGATTTTAAGTGATCTAGAATTCATTATTTTTATAATAAATAGACTAGCATAAATTAGTTACATGTTTCTTGTAGCCTAATAAGTATATGTGATTTTTTTAAGTAGCAAAACAATACTAAAATATTTTATTCAAAAAAAACCCTCAGATTTTAAAATCTTGTTTTTCTGTTTCAAGTACATCACAATTAGGTCCACACTCAGTTTCTATGTTCAATAGACCCAAGGATGAAGGAAATAAAGTACTGGTGAGAGATAAATTAAAAAAAAGAAATATATATATATATATATATATATATATATGTATATGTATATGTATATGTGTGTGTGTGTGTGTGTGTGTGTGTGTTCTTAAAGCCCTGTCTTAATACATCCAAGAAACAGTCACTTTTTCTTGTTTTATTTTATGCATAACCTTATCACTACATGGAATTTAACTAATTCACATTCGATTATTTCTCCTGTCTATATTTGTGCATTCATGTGTATATTACTTAATAGAAAACAGAAATAAATTTATATTAATTTGTTGAATTAAAGCATGAGTGAAGTTTAGTGTGACTCAGTCATCCATATCTTCTGAGCCTGAATACACCTTTTGCTAGTTTCCAGCTATGTCTTTGGCAAATTCCAGCCCTTCCCACATATAAATAAGCTGACACTTTATCAGAGCTTGCAGTTTGTAGTAGAATCACAGATTTTGGACAAAGTACATGTGAAATAACACTTTATGAAGTTTCTGAAACATTAGTAAAGATATCTTTGTAAGGATATGTATGGCAAGTATATATAAATTTCTGTAATCTAAAACATCACCTATTTGACATATATTTTTAATCATTGATTACATTATGATTACAGATACATTTATTTTCATGTGTACTCTTATTAACTATTTTGTATTTATTTTCTGTTCATTTAAAAGCTGTATTTAAGAAAATAATAGTTATGGCATTAGACTTGTATTAGATAGCACATCCTAGAACATAAAGGTATTTAAGCTATTTTATCAATTGCTCTATCAAGAATGGTTAGCAAATCATGCTTACTACATACTTTTGCCTTTCTATTCACTGTTTTATATTTTAAGTGCTGGGTATATTTTGCTATTCTTTTAATTTTTTAAAGTTTTTAAATTTTGTTTAAAATTGATTTTTTTAGTAAGTATGTGTAATAAATAAGGTTTATATTCTTGTGTGAATTTGATACATGTGCAAAAATGCACTTTAGTTTCTATTTTTCCCCTGCCCCTTCTCTCCTTCTGTTCTACCCATCTTTCATGCCCTTTCTCTTTCTTTTGTACACGTATGCAGTGCATGCTGCTTACCTTCCTTATATTCAGTTTGTATGTGTAAATGATGCCTTCAGTTTCTTCTGTTCATCTTCTGTCCTTCCCAACCTCAACTTTCCCCCTGTCTCTTGCTTCCATTCCTTTTGTCTTTATTATACATTTATTTTGCAGGGTATAGTAGTCTGGGTTGTAATTTGCTTTCAAAAAGGAACTGAAGTACTCTGCTCCATGCTCTTCTTGACTTCATGGCTTGGGGAGAGAATTCTGCCATTGCACTGATGTGTTTTCCTTTAAATGTGATCTGTTTCTTTTCTCTAGTGGCTTTTAATATATCATTCGTGTGCTGGATTTCTGGGACTTTGACTATTATATGTCTTCATGTGATTTTAACTGGGTTGATGTGACTTGGAGCTCTCTATACTTCAGTTACCTGAATGTCAAATTGTTTCCTCATTATTTGGGAAGTGTTCTGCTATTACTTCTGCCCATATTCTTTTTCCGTCATCTGTATTGACTCCTTTTTTCTCATTGGTGCCTATTATGCTAACATTGTTCATCTTTTCATTGTCTTTCAGGTGTTGAATTATTTTTTCCTAGTTGTATTTAAGAGACCTTTTCACTAACTACTAAAGATTATGTCTTCAAGATCTGAAACTATCTTTACTTTCATTCAAATGGTTGTACAAGCTTGTGCTTGAGAATATAAGTTCCTCTGTATCTCTTTGACTCTATTTCATACAATCTATTTATTTTCTATACTGCTCATTTAAAGCTTCTGTAATTTTTATAATCCCTATTTTTATCAGTTTCTTCTTGAGAAGTAGTTATTATTTCTTTCATTTTAGTCATCCTTTCTTTTCTTACTTCAGAGATAATTTCTTATCTGATTTCCTCTATACATTTCTGCAGTTGATTCTTTACTTTAGGTGCTATTAGTTCAGAGATTTCTTTTTTATTTCAGAGGTTATTTCTGATCTTCTTTCCTGTATACCTTACTGCAGTTGTTTCTTTACTTCAGATAAAATTAATTCAGACATTTCAACTGTGCTATTCCCAATTTATTCCATGCTAGTGTCTTCTGCACTTGTTCTGGGTGGGATCAGGGCCTGAGATCGCATTTTGCTCCTTCTCTTTGTAATTTTGCATAGCACTGTCCACTGACCCTTGATGTGTAGCTTTGGTGCAGTTATAACCTTAGCACCTACCAAAATTCTTATCCAAGAGAGATTATATAGTTAAGGCAGTTACAGTTTAGAATTTATAGAACTACAATTAGCAATACTAACATTTATTAGTTGACAAACTTTTGTATTTAATAGGTTTGTATTTTAGACAGTAAGAGCAATCATTATGTCTACATAGCTAAGCAGACCTTAAATTGGGAATTTGTATTTCAGTTAGTTCCCCTAAGTCTGTCTGATCACCTCCCCTTGATGTGCCTGGAGTCTTCCAGGCAGCCTAGTTCACCCTGGTTACTTTTTGCCCCATCTCTCAGTCAAGAAAGTGAGAGGGAGGATGCCCTTATGTATCTGGGCTAGCAAAGTATCTCAGCTTACTGGGTCCAGACCTGTGGAGCTTGAATTCATCCTAATGTGCCTGGCTTGGGTTTGGCTGCTGTGTTCACCTTCTTCCTGCTGCAGCCCATAGAAGTGAACCCAGTGTGCCCCTCTGGCAAGATGTTCTGCTCCCAAACAGGAGACCCTGTACTGTAACACATTGTAACTCAGTTGTGTCCTAAAATTTCTTTTTCATTTCTGAACTGGGGTTTGAACTCAGGCCCTTGAGCCTGCCAGGGAAACAGTTATTTCACTGAGCCATCTCCCTGGCCCCAAAAAGTCTTTTTTAATTTTTTCTAAATTTTCTTATCAAGGAGGTTATGGACCAACAGAGGAAAGTTATTGATGATGTATAGTCTGCCTAAGGAGAATCACAAGAAGAGAAAGCATTCTCTCAGGCTTTCATAGAGAGCACATTGTCAAACAACAGGCTGACAGCCACACGGCTGACACTGGCAAAGGATGTGCAAATGGCAGTAGAGGGTTTCAGGGTAAATCCTGAGGGGGGTTTGACTAACCTTATCAGGTACAAAAGCTACAATTCTTGTTATATAGGCCTTTCTTTATCTTGGTCTTAACCATCCAGCAGAAAAGTATAAAAACAAAATATAAGAAATAAAGCCATATTGTTATGTTGCGTTGCAAAAGATTCAAGTCAACAACTTGTGACATTGCTAGTCTTACAGATAATCCACTACTATTATGGACTACTGGACTATATCAGAATATTTTGCTGAATTTGTGCACCCATAATATTTAATTGACAATGGAATACCCTTTTCTGACAAAAGTAAACCAAAAAATGGGATACAAAGGACCAACCATTTTTTATCTGTATATTCAAAAATAGTTAGGACAGATGTACAGCTACATACTCCTAATTCAATGAATAGAAAATTTGTTCTAATAGTGTTTGTGGACAGGATATCATGTCTGCGTCCTGAACAATTAATAAGCACTAAAATAACAATATGCAATGTATTAATTATTGAAACTTTCCTACTGATCAGTTTTGAAGCTGTTTCATTGCTATTTGTTCCTCAATAAAATTATTTAAAAAAGAAAAAAATATATATTCTGCTGCTGGATTAGCTGGGTAGTCCTGGCTTCTAGTATCTCTCTAGGGTCTTCAGCTGAAGAGTTTCACAGCAGGCCTGTATGCTGGGCCTGGGCTGATTTCCTGTATACCTGAAGGATTTGGCACTGTGTAGCTGAAGCACTCCCACATACATTCTGGGTCTGGACTTCATTGGGAGCAGTCCTGAAAGCAGTGCTGAAAGTCTCATTGACATATGCTGGGCCTGAGCTGAGTCCCTACACTTTGTTTCTGAAGAGTGAAATCAAATTCAAGAGAAAGCAAACACAGAAACAGGGTGACATGTAATAATATAAATTTTAAATATTTTCAAAACAAGAATAACTGATGAATAGTGATTGATATGTTAGCTATTTTTATTGGCAAATCTGAGGCTCAGATTACCTGATATAGTTATTCAAGATGAGACATATGATTGAATATTACTAAATGCTTTCATGAAATCTTATATTTTTGTTCTTGACTCTCATTTTCTTTTATCTTTTTAAAAAATTACCTTAGATTACAGTAATAATATGACATTAGAAATAATTCAAGATGTATTTTGACACATATTTAGAATACCACGATGATAGATATTTGAAGAAACAAGTCTCATACTTGCTTTTGGCTACTATATGTCTGAAAACACAAAGGAAAAATAACAACACACTCACAGGAAGTCAGAGTTTTCTGTTAGAACTTTGAACTAGGCAATCCATACATTCGTGCTTGTAATACGCTTCATATTCCTATGAAAATTTTATGCAAATGCTGTAACTCAAGCAAACATTTTAACTGTCGTTAAATCCTTCTCATCTTCTATGATGTTTATGGTTTTAGGATTCTCCATGTAATTACAATGGTAGTTGCCTAGTTCACAGATATCAACATAGAGAGTTAAGCAGGGTGAGAATTCTACCCATTAACTGCTATTTCCAAAAATGTGATGGAAATTCTTCGGACTATTGTCTTAACCAAGTTTTATATATGCATGTATGGTTTTGCCTCTACTTTATTTCCTAACTTTACTCCATTGCCTTTTGATAAATGCAAATTAAATGTTTCCAACTGATACCAGAAACAATGACTGTCATCAGAAATTCAAATAATAACAAATGGAGAGCTGCAGGGAGAGAAAATTTCAACACTGTTGGAAATGCAAAGTGCTACAACCACTATGGGAATCAGCTATTCTCATTCTACATATTTTCCCCAAATAGTTATAGACATCACATTACCGTGAGATATTCCTATCTATGCGTTATTTTTACTTTTTGCAGCACAATTCATAATAGCTAAATCTTGGATGTGTGTAAATATTTATCAACTAATGGGTTAATAAATAAAATGCGCTACATAAACATAATGAATATGAATGCTGCCATAAGGAATGATAAACTGAAGTCATTAGCAGGGAAATGAATACATTTTGAGACCATAGCATTAAATAAAAGACATCAGACATGTAAGTTTAAATATTGCATATTTTCTTTTATATGAAAAACTGAAAGTACAATTTTTTGTCTTTAATCTTCCAATTTGTGTCTATTTATATATGAGGATTTCTTAGTGTACCTAACATTTGTTTCTTATTTAACAGTCAAAGTTTTACTTCACTTAATTTTACATTTTAGAAATCTGAAGACTGTTTTAATATGATAAATTAAAAATATACTTCAAATTAAATTAATTTAAATATTTTATATCTTCTATACACTAGATATTTGAGCTTTTTGGGTTCTATTAAATGAAGTACATTGAATAACAAAACACATTTACTTTAGAGGAATTAAAATTATGAATATTCTAGCCCTAAAATTTAGGCAGAAATAATCTATTTGCCTTGATTTTTCTTCATTTCATCAAGTTCTTGATACTTATTGATTTCTATTGCAAGTCCCCATGTTCTGAATATAATTTTTAAACTTTTGTGTATTTAAAAAACAGACAAAATAATGCTGGAAAGATAGCTCAGTAGTCCAAAACAACTTCTTAGACAGGCTCAGGCAAGCAGAGGGACCACAGCTTGACACTTGGCATATATTCTGCACCAGTCCCACCCCTGGGATGAGGTGAGCTGGCTACAAAAAATAAATAAATAAAAGCTAAAAGAAAAAAAAAACTGACTCATCCTACCTATCGGCTCTAACAGTCCCCAATAAAGTATAAAAAAACTTAATGATTGGAGAAAATTGAGAAAAAAAATAAAATTTAAGAGTTAACAACGAAATATTCTACACTATTGTTTTAGTTACTTTTCTTATTGCTGAGACAAAATACCTGATACCCAAAGTCAAAGAGAAAAAATGTTTATTTCTTTCACAGTTCATAGGGGTTTTTGTTTTTTATTAGCTTGTTCTAATGGCAGGGTGACACAGATGTCTGACAGGCATAGCAGAGGAGAAACCGTTTACAGCAAGCAAGCAGGCAAGCCCAAGCAAAGACCTTAATGTGTCTTTTTCACCCCTAACAGTAATCCTAGCACCCTTGAGTCTAGTGCAGTACCATGGATCAGTGTCACGTTGTCCAGATCTCGTCATCTCTAAAAAGTCCCACCTATGACTATCTATGAGAAATTGGGAAAGAGCTAGACAAAAGCCATAAACAGTACATGACTGTTATAGAATTCCTTTATATCTAGGTAAGTTTATTCCATTGAGCTGCCAATAAGACATACAAGGCATCTAATAATGGAGAGATTCATTGAATGTTACATCATGCATCCTCTGGAGAGTGATAGAACACTGTCTTCTGGAGGACAAGGCATTTGAGAGAACTACTTTATCACTTCATTTCTGTGAGTACCTCTTCTAATTTAACTTGTTCACCATCTCGTTAAGAAGAAGGAACTTCGTGGAACTTGGCACCCTTTCAGACTTTGCTAAACTTATCCACTCTCATCTTCTTTATATTATCCTTCATGTTTCTGTGCCTTCATTTTACATACTGTATTTTCAGTAATCTGTAGCATTCATTTAATACATACCTTTACTTTTAGTTATTTCTACTACATCAACTCACTGATATAATTTCACTTTGCAGGATTTTGATTTTATTTATAATAGCCTTAATCTTCTTTTACTTCAGAATGGTTCCTAATTAATTACTACTAAACAATTTAAATATGTATATGTGGAAAACTTCTTATGTCTCTGTTATGTGCATTTGTGGAAGGTGCAAATTTGATCATGAATTTAGTTTTCTCATTACCTCTCATTCTTGGCTGTTTATCATTATGTCTCATCCTTAAAAGAAATGTGTGTGTACGTGTACATATACATGTGTGTGTGTGAGTGTGCGTGTGTGTGTGTGTGTGTGTGTGTGGCTAGTGTGGAAACTGAACAATGGATTCATTATTTATATTTGAAAATTTTTCTTTTTAACTTTGCTGAATATGTGTGATAATTGTGACCAATTTGTGATTAATGGATAATATGATAAAAAAGAAATTCTGGGAGCTTATATAATTGACTATAACATACTGCTACTTCTTTTAAGAGAAATTTCATTTTTCTCTTTCTTTAGCAAGCTCTTTCACTGCAACCTAGATTGGTACTTAAGTGTTGATCTGCTGTCCATTTTTCAGAAGTCATTCTGCATCTGCAGTTTAGGTTTCTGTTTACTTATCACTGTGAATAAATTTATAATTCCAATGTTCAGTACTAAGGAAGGAAAATGGGATACCTAGTCTTTTTTTTTTTTTTTTAAGTATTCCTCAGTTCTGGTTTCATTGTGTTCTCATAGCCTCTGCATTCTCATAGCTTCAAAGTTTGGTCATTAAATGACTTTTATTTTTTCTAATTTCTTAACATTATGTATTTAGTTGTTACTTTCACCATGATTCTCAAATTTTTTGTGTTTCATGAAAAGTGAACTTTATCTGTCACTTAGGTTCTATATAGATCTTCCTAAAGAGTTCTCTTTCTATTGATTTCCAAATCTGTATTTCAGTCTTTGTCCTGCTTTCCCTGTCCTATTGAATAGTATTTAGAAAAATGATTTCTGTGCTGATCAGGTGAATATTTTCATTTTGCTTATATTGTTGACATTTTCTCCTGGAGTTTCTAACTCAGCTTCCTTTGCCTTTGCAGTTTTTTACTGAATGTGGCAATTTTAATCTACAACTAAAATTTTATATCTGCTATATTTTACTGAAATGGATGGTAATATTTTTCTCCATTGAAAATGAAAAACTATTAGGAAATATTTGATGAAATATCAATATAAGGGAAAATGTAGAGACACAATGAAGTTCTTAAAACAATCTTTTCTGTATTCATATTTTAAAATACTCTTACCTTTTCTACAATTATAGACCCAGAAAATCCATAAGGACTGTTTTTAGACGAGAGTACAAATTAGAATTAAAAGAGAAAAAATTACAGGTGATACAGAGATATAATATCTATTATTTTTATTTCTTTTACTGTCTTATCCAGTGGTAAGATTTACAGCCTTGCAACCTCCAATCCTGGCTTATTTAAAATTACTTT
>PVKA01035339.1:5155-22797 GCA_004027165.1 Ctenomys sociabilis
TATCCTTTTAATTGTAAGGTGCTACAAAGGTTTTACTAGACAGATATTTAAAAGTACACATTCAAAAATCAGAGCATGCATCCCTGAGAGAAGCATGTAATTTCCTAGTACAGGGAGCATTAGGCTTCTGTTGGGTGCTAGAAACTCCAGGAAAGTGACCTTCCCCTCAAAAAAAGTACTAGCACATTTCATCATTTCTTTTTGTTGTTTGTTTGTTTGCTTTTGTCTTATTTGGCTTTGGGAGGGGTCTCACTCTGTAGTTCAGGTTTGCCTTGAACTCACTAAGTAGCCCAGGGTGGTGGTGTTCTTGCTTCAGCCTCCTGACTGCTAGGAGTGTACACAACCACACTTGGCTTTTTAAAAAAATTTGGGTAACTTACATGTTTTGGGTCCTCTCAACCTGATCCTTTATCCACAGATCAGGCTCCTGCTCTGCACAGGCCCCCCTTCCTCTCATAAGCCAGTGCTGCTGAGCGATGTTAGCTGTGGCCTGGAAGGAAAGGGGCCTTAGGCAAGGGCCTGTGACATGGGTCATCTTGACTTCAGCTGGGCCCACAAATTCCAGTCTTCTTAAAAGCATACTTTTTATTAATGATTTCTGTGCCTGCTTTCTACCCATCTTTTATTTCTTCTATTGGGCCTCAAGTGAGCACTCTCGTTACTGGGAGTTGGCGTGCTCGAGTCTCCTCCCAGGAGGGATTATTTTCTGTCCTGAGTCAAGAATTGGTGAAGACAAATGCAACCGGTAGCAAAGTTTTATTAAAGGCAGGACAAAAATCCAAACAAACCAGGTTCTGCAGAAAGAGTTTGAACCATGTAAAAGTAGGCAAAGGAACTCGTGGGTCTAAGACCTGCCTGCACTACATAGCAAACTCTGCCTGTAAAAAAGCAAAAGCAAAAAATCCAATGGCAAAGGAATACATTAAGGTTTTAAAACCTGGAGTTATAAGCATAATTCATTCCAGAAACATGTTTATAACCCAAAGCACTTGTATATCAAAGTGTATTTTTCCATATGAAATAATGGAAATTCAGATGATTTGTTCCACAGATCAAAATATTCATATAAAAATTATGATATAGGGGAAAGAAACTCCCAACCTTCTAGATATCCAAAACACAGTTTATGTTCTCTAAACTTAAGGAATGAATTCTAGAAATGATGGAGGTTAAATGTAGGAAGAGAGAGGGACAAAAGGGGGCCTAGAAAGTGGGTTGCCCCTGACTCTCTTTACAGGGGAGGCTTTATAGAACAAAATCAAGAGGTGAGTTCAAAATTATGATCAAACAAGAGAAGGCATTTAGGTAATATTGATCCAATAGTAGTAGCAAAGGCATGTGGATGACATCATTAATCTTGGTCTATAGTCTGTAATCAGACTTAATCTTTTTTTTTGTTTTTGGCTGCTCAGGCTGCCTGACACGCAGGTCTGGTAAGGGGGGTGGAGCGGGGGATTGAACCATGGTATCCTGCTCCTCACTGCCTTTGCATGAGCAGGAGCTTAAACAACTGAGCTAAGGGCAGGCCTCATCAGACTTAATCTTAATCTTAGCCTTAGTTGTAGATTGTGGGGGAGAAGGGCTATTCCTAATGAGACAGAGGAAATCTCTAAAAGGGAGGTACTGCTAATCTCAAACTTCCATTTATCCCTTAAGGATGAATGTGAATCTGGCCACTGTGACTGAAATCTTCCTGGATATGTCTCCAGCCACCCGGTCTCACCTTCTGCACTGATTCCTTCCAGGCTCTACCCCTGTCTGACTGCCTACAATGTTTCTACCTCAATTAGCTATCTATAATAATTACAATACTGTAATGTAATACAATATATAAAGAGAAAGAAATAAACTAACCTGCACTTAATCTTTGACAAACTTCATGATTAGTGCAAGGGGGTGGACAAGAGAAAGGAGGGTCATTGTGTAGGACAACTTTTAATATCATTAATAGAATTGCTGCTATTGGCTCAGTGGAAACTTTTCTTGTGTGTGCAGCTGTAACAGTCTATCCATCCAATGACTCTTGCCTTTGACTCCTTTTGAGGATCTTGCGGAAAGGTGAAACCATGTCATCATTAAACAGATCTTTACTACTCACACTGGTACAGTCTTATTCCAGTGGTGGTTTGCTACAAAATGTTGTACTGTTTCCCATATTTTACATATCTTCCTAATTTCGTTTGAAGTGAGGAATCTCTTTTTTTCATCCTTCTCAGCTGATGAGATCTTCTCCATAACCTCTCACTGTTGTGAGACAGTCACCCACATTTCCACAGTAAGAAAGATGAACAGAGAGAGAGCGAGAGAGACAGACAGACAGAAAGACAGACGGGCAGACAGACAGAGACAGAGACAGAGACAGAGACAGAGACAGAGAAAGGGAGAGGGAGCGAAGAACCACTGTCTTAACTGTGGCTCAAGTAACATTCAGCATCATGTTCTACTCATATTAAGGTGTGGCTTATTTACTTAAAATACATTAGAAATGCCTGGTTGTCTTGCAGAACACACAGAAAAAATTACTTATAATCCAAGGTTTTATGGAATCTATGTTTTATGACCATTGAGTCATAAAATTTTACTCTAGGGCTTAGAACCTGTACCTGGCCTCTGTTTTGTGAATCTGCAGACCTTTCCTAGTTGTTGGCTTTGAATAATAAGGATATAAAGTCTGGAACAGGTAACAGAAAATTAGTTCATATCTCAAAGGTAACAAAATTTAGCTAGAATATTTGTGTTGCCAAGTTTATTCTGTAGGCATACCCATACAAGAAGCAAAATTTTTACTTGATTGGCGAATGAAAGTACATTAAAATAAGATAATGGGAATGTACTGGGAAGATAATGAACACATTTTGGGACTAGATAGTGGTGGTAATAATTACACATGCAGCTGGAGATTGCTAGTGGGGGGCTGGTGGTGACTGGAGGCCCTTTTGATGTACAGTGTAGCTTTTGCTGTTCCACATTACTACTGCTTTAATAAAAAGTGTTTGACTATACTTTACTACTGTGTATTTAGAACCAAGTTAAAGTAAGACCTGTGTTAATCAAAATTAAACTACTTCTTCCTATATTCTGTCAAGGGCAGGCCAGGCTCCCCAGGTGTTACTTGTAAGGCTATGTTTGGAGCTTCTTAGCTCCTATAGTTTTAAATAATCACAAAATTTTCAAGGGGAGCCAGGGATGGTGGTGTACACTTATAATCCCAGCACATGGGTGGCTGAGATACGAAGATTGTGATGTATTCGATGCCAGTTTGGGAGACATAATGAGTTCAAAAGCAGCCTGAACTATTTTGCAAGACCCTATATTATAGAATAAAATAAGATAAAGACCAAATTATATTATATCAAATCACAGAAGAGGGAGAAACACAATCCAAGGTTTTATGGAATCTATGTTTTATGACCATTGAGTCATAAAAATTTTTACTCTAAGGCTTAGAACCTGTACCTGGCCTCTGTTTTTTAAGCCTGAAGACCTTTCCTAGTGACTGACTTTACATAATAAAGACATAAAATCTGCAGTCGGTAATAAATTTAAAAGTGATGTAAAAAATATCAGCCATTTGTAACGTGTGGCTTTTATTTGCTTCTTAATTCAGGCAGTTGAAAAAAGGCTTTTAGAAACCTGAATATTGGATATTTGATGATAGGAATTATCCCTTTATTTAAGATATATGTTAGAGGGAGCTAATGAAACATTTACTGATGAAATTATATGATATCTGAACTTGGTTGCAAATCCATCAGTGAGGGGCAGTGGGAAGTTGCTATGAACAGAGGTTCTAGGGTCCCTGCTGAGAGATGGAGGGCCTTAACTTGCTTAACTGTGTTTGTGCCTGAAATTCTGCTTTTTTCTTTTTAAGACAGAGTCTCATTTTGTCATTCAAGCTAGCTTTGAATGACTACCTAGCCCAGGCTGGCTTCAAACTCATGGAGATCTTCCTGCCCCACCATCCTGTGTACCAGCACACCAGGCTGAAATTTTGCAAACTGAAAGGTTATAAAAAATGTTAATTGATACAATAGAAAAGTTATTCCCTTTCCAACACTTTAACACATCTGACTAAAGTGAGAGGGAAATCACAAATCTTTTTTATAATGTGAGACTGAGAACCTTTAACTAGAAATTCTCAAATATATTTGGTTTTCAAGTGATCTGGCTTGTTTAGTAATGATATTCTCAAGATTATTTAAAATATATTGGGGGACCGGGGAGATAGCTCAGTAGAATAAGCGCTTGCCTGGCAAGCGCAAGGGCCTGAGTTCAATTCCTGGTTCTGGAAAAAAAAAAAAAAAAAAAAAAAAAAAAATATATATATATATATATATATATATATTTGGGCCAAGTATATAGCTCAGCAGCATAGTGCCTTCCTGGCTAGCTTAAGGTTCATATATATATATATATATATATATATATATATATATATATATATATATATATATTCCCAAATATATATAATATATATTTCCATATATATTTATTTCCATATATACATATACATATGTTTTTGGCTCAGACTGATATTGAGCTCATTATATAGTCAGGCTGACCTGGAACTTGCAGTTCCCAAGTGCTGGGATCACAGGTGTGTGAAATCCAGCTAGATTGCATAACTTACGATGTATAATGTGTGGGTCACGCACACTTTCTTTAGTGTAGCTTCTATTTGTGTGTGTGCTGAGAGCAGAAGCTAGGGCCTTGTATATTCTTTTTTTTTTTTTTTTTTTTTTGTCTTTTTGAGACAGGGTCTCACTATGCAGTTCAGGCTGGCCTTAAGCTCACTTTGTAGCTCAGGCTGGTCTCGAACTCACAACAATCCTCCTGCCTCAGCCTCCCGAGTGCTGGGATTACAGGCATGCGCCACCACGCCCGGCGGGCCTTGTATATTCTATGCAACTGATTTACCATTCCCCAGCTGTGGCACGACTTCTGTTCTAGTATCAAAGGTGACATGGTACAAGGTCTATGCTGTTCGTCTACCCAGAGCAGCATGATTTCCTGAGCCCACTGTACTGTGCTCTGGCGCCTTCTCCTGAAGGCTCCTTTACATCTGTCTCTAAGCTCTGTGGGGTCTACAGAACACTCTCAGAATCCATCCCAGCTGGGAGGCCACTGAAACTGTCAGGACGCTCTGCTCAGATGAGCTCTGTGCATAAGCTCTCTGCTACCATCGAGCTGTTCTCCTCCACTTGATTTTATTTCCCTTTGAGTAAGGAACTACATCTATTTTAGATTTATTGATTACCCACTCTTTACAATCAGGCTTGCTGGTGGACTTAATTATAATCAGGCTTCTTGGTGGACTTAATTATTATCTAAAAATTTCTCTCGTAAGTGAAAAGCTATCTTTTCAGATTAGTTGTGTACTGTGTGACTTCAGTGATTTCAACAAGGTGACCATCCTGAGTACAGTGTGTACACAAAGCTCTTCCTCATAGGTAAACTGTGGAGGCACACATAGTGTGGAAGCCTTTGTTAGCACCTCAAATTATTAATGGATACACTGATTTTTTAGAATCATCTAGTTTTTGCTGGGTGTGGTGGTGTATAGCCAGGACTTGGGAGGTTGAAGCAGGACAACTGTCATGAGTTCAAGACCAGCCTAGGCTACACAGTGAGTTCAAGATCAGTCTAAACTATATACCAAGACCTTATCTCAAATGAATGAATAAAGAATGAATGAATGAATGAATGAATAAATAAATAGATTGTCTTTTTTTTAAAAAAGTATGTTAATGTAATAATATTATGAAAGAATTCCGATAATTGAATGTCAGAAATATGCTGGGTTAGGCTTTATTTATTTAGATTTTTGTGACACAAAAAGTATATAGTTCAGCCTTACCTTGAACTTACTATGTCTCCTAGGGTAGCCTTAAACTCATGGTGATCCTCTTGCCTCAGCCTCCTAAGTGTTGGGATTACAGGTGTGTGCCATCATTCCTGGCTGGTTTTTTACGCTAGTATACAACATGAGTTCAAATGAGATTGCCAAAGTCTTTCTCCACATTTCAATGTAAAAAGATACTTTTCCCATAGAGTCCTTCTTTTACTTCTGCTTTGTTTTTTCCCAATGTACCTTATCTATACCCAATGTATCTTTGTTTATTTTCTGCCTTTTTCTCTAGGCCCACTGGAATGTAAGCTTCTTGAAGATAAATTTCTAATGGCTTCCCAGAACAATCCCTGCACATCAGAGGGACACAATATTCTCTGGACTCTCACTTTCTCAGATCTGCAAGACACTTACTCCATTCTACTACATAATTCCTCCACCAAAAGAGGCCCTTGGACCCCCTTAGTGTGTTCAAACCCAAAAAACCACTTGCCCAAGGTGTTGAGAGACATTGTGGGTTGCTTTTGGGAATATGCCCAAATGGCTGGATATGGGTAACAGTCAGTTCCTTGAAAGGTAATTGCTACTGAAAGGAGAGAAAGAATGCAGGCAGGAAAAGAACAGAGGGGAGAGCACATACTCACTTTTGTCATTTATTTTGCACTACAACAATCCGAGGAGAAAGCAGACTTAGGAGGTTAAAGCATCTACTAACTAGAAGGTGCTGAGTTGACATTCAAATCCAGGTCTATTGGTCTCTAGAATCAGTTTCACAGGTACAACATCTCTTCACCCATGGCATTCAAATTCTATTCATTTGTCACCGTGGATTTACTGAGATATCACTTCTGCTTCTCTATCCAACCAGGGTTCAGAAACAACTACTTGGTACTCTGTGCATGCCAGGCTCTGCACCCATGTCTGCCTTTGTCCCATTCTTCCAAGCAATGCCTCTCATATTTCTCCCCCTTCCAGGTCTCTCTGTTACCCTGCAGCTCAGCTCTTCTCCATCCCTCCCTAGGCTCCCTTGAAGACAGACGTGATGATTTCAATGCACAGACATCCCTGTGAACTCCGAAACTTACTGGTATTCTGGCCAAAGTTTGGGGAGGGATGGAAAGAAATGAAGAACAGATTACTACCCATATAAACCTCATGTGAACGTTGTTAGCTGAGTAAACTCTGACAAGAGGCTTGAAAAAGTGTTGTTGAGGTCCAAAGCTACTTTTCACAATTAGTACCTTTCTATGTAGCCAAAAGGTTTTCGAGAGCATCTGTTCACAAGTTGAGGACAAAGTCTGTCATAACCACACCTCCCTGAAGATCTGTCCTGTTGTGTAACAGAGCCAAGCACAAAGTAGATGCATAATTGAAGTGTTTTAACTCAACTGGGCATAGATCCCTACACCTGTATCCAAGCACTAGGGAGGCTGATGAGTTCCAGGCCAGCCCCCTACCCACACACAAAGTAAAAGGTTGAATTTGTATTGTGCATCTTTTGTGTTCCCAAGTATCTTCTTACTCAAATGACAAAATCTAGATTATTTCTGTGAAAACTAAGCTGGGCACCCTTAAGCCACAAGAGCTTTCCTTTTCTACACCACTTTTTACAGATTTCATTTGGCCTTCTCTCAAAACACTTATTTTTATCTTTAAGAACACAACACAGTGCGGGCGCCATGTCTGGCTGTGAAGGTGGCAAGTAGAAGCCCCTGAAGCAGCCCAAGAAACAGGCCAAGGAGATGGACGAGGAAGACAGAGCAGTTAACAGAAGCAAAAGGAAGAGCAGAAGAAACTGCAGGAGCTAAAAACGAAGGCCGCAGGAATGGGCTCCCTGGCCACAGGTGGAGTTAAGTAATCTGGCAAAAAATAAACTGTTCCTTGTGTGTACCAATGATGGTGACTCGGGGTTCCATTCCTATTCAAATATCTGGATGCCCCGCCATATCGTCTCTTGACACCTATAACTACAATTAAGTGTTTTCTTGGAGTCTGTTGCACATATAAGAATAAAATTTTATTTAAAAACAACAACAACAACAACAACAACACAAAAACCCCTCCTATTAAAATCTGCTACTGCTGCATGGGCAGGGTATTAATTTATGCCTGTCTCACCTGGGCTCCTGGGCTCTTAAAAATCGACTTTTTCACACAAAACAAAGGGCTATTCAAGTCATGGTAGTTACAATGAAAATGTAGTTTGGGAGATCTTTTGGCCCAAGAAGATTTGTACTGCATATGGACAGTACATCAACCTTTTCGCTCATGTTAAAAATATTAAATATGTTTAAATTCCTTAATAAATTCAAAACAGATCAGTATACGCACCTCCTCCGTGAACGGGAGGGTCAGGACACTTTTGAACTCCTCCAGCTACCGTCGTTGCGTCACCGTCCGCACGCTTTTTCTGCGCCTGCGCACCGCTAGAATACAGTTTTTTTTCTCCGTCAGCCGGAAAAGACCTTGGTGTGGAGGTGAGTCGGGGTCGCGTTTTCCACATTGGGTTCTCACAGCTGCGACCACTTGCACTTTGCCTGTTTTAGCGGTCGTGATTCTGTATTCCAGCAGTGGGGAAGTCGCGGACCTCTCCCCGCGCCGACCCCCGCACGCCCTTGCCGCCACCTCGGGAGGGGCGCTGAGGAGGCCGCGGGAGCCGGGGGGCGCATGAGGGGAGGGGCGGGGCGGGTCGTGGAGGCGGCGGCCGACTCGCTGGGTGGCGGGCCTGCGCGCTTTTGCTTTGTCAGCGTGACCTTGGCCAGGTCATTTGAGCTGCGCAGTACTGCGGTTTCTGTGGTTCTTTCCTCGCAGTCGTGAGGCCGGGGCCCGCGTGGGCGAAGTACCACAGCCGCGGCCGGGCGACGTCGCCGGCCACTCTCGGCGTAGTCCTCGCGCCGCGGGTGCCCGAGGAGGCCGCGGAGTGGGGAGCGGGCGTCCTCACCAGCTCACGGGGTTGACTCGAAAAAGGAAATGCTCCATGCGCGTTCGCGTGTAGGGCTAATGGCAGAGATTTGTTTTGAATCTTTTTTTTCTTTTTTTTCTTTTTGCGGAACTGGGGATTGAACTCAAGCCCTTGAGCTTACCAGCGAAGTGCTTATTGCACTGAGCCATCTCCCCAGCCCTTAATGGCAGAGATTTGTATTTGTGGCTTTTGATGGTAGGTTGGTGACTGGATCTGCCACCGTTTCCGCGTTTGTTTGGGGGTAGTTCAGTCTATGGGGAGAGGTGCAGGCCAAGCCGCCCAACAGCTTAGTCGTTGTGGGAGCGATCACAGCGTGGTGCACGGGAATTCTGTACATCTCTTACTATGTTCTAAGGTGTTTTGTTTTCCCTTATTTCACCTGGCAGGACGGTAACAACCATGAGTTCCGGTGCGTTGGCAAAACCCCAGATGCGGGGGCTTCTGGCTAGGCGCCTGCGGATTCATATTGTTGGAGCATTCGTTGTCTCCCTGGGGGTTGCAGCTCTCTATAAGGTACGTATGCTTGCTTTTTGATTTATTGAAGATCATAAAGTGTGTTTTTAGGTGTTTAGCGTATTGTGTTTTATTTACTTGACTTTAGTATTTTGAGATAAGGGCCGTACTGTGTAGTTCAGGCCTTGAACTTGCAGCCCTGCCTCAGCCTCATGAGTGCAGGCAGGAGCCACCCTGTTTTTTTAATAGAGAAAGTGAAATTTGAGTCGTTGAAAATTAGGGAGAACTTGGGGTTTTGGTTTATCTAGATGGTCTTTTTTTTTTTGAGACAAATCTCGCTGTGTAATTCGCGGTCCTCTTGAATTTACTATAGCCCAGGCTGGCCTCAAACTCAAAGTGACCCTTCTGCCTCAGCCTCTGGAATGCTGGGATTACAGATATGCACAGCCTCACCAGGTTAGATGTCCCTTAAAGGTCTTTCCTCTAGGTGGCCCCTGGTCACCTAGGGACTCCTTTCTTAGTCTTTTTTCCCCTCCACCTGTGAGCTGTTGCTTCACTGCATGCATCATTATTGAAGCCCGCAGACTTGACTAAGACCTCTATAAATGGAGCCATTTACTTTCATTTTTGGAACAGAATAGTCACCACTGATTTTAAAAATGAGAAGTTCATTTGAGTCACGGTTTTTGGAGATTTCAGTTCATAGTGAGCCTCTCGAAGTCAGAAAAGGCATGGTGAAAGGGCCTGAGCAGAGGGCCAGTTCTGTGGTAGCCAGGAAGCAAAGAGAGGCCAGGCCAGGACAAGAATGTACCCTTCCAGGTCACCCCCAGCAGCGCACCTACTAATAGCTCTTTTAGCTGCTGAGCTCATTCTCACCTTCCACAAGCTCCATCCGAACATGGCATGGGACTGGGGTGGGGTAGGGGGAGTGAGGGATGTGGGGATTGAAGTTGTAAACCAGAACAACAGGAGGGGAGAGCTCTGAATGAAAGCATTTAAGTGGGCCCAAGCTTTGGTACTATTTGAAGAGAACAGCACAAGTAATCGTTGCTTGGTCCTGGGATCCCTGCTATCTGACAGGGGCATGAAATAAATGCTAATTGAAGAAAAATGAGTAGATAAGGAAATATCGGAATTCTTTTTTGCCTCTGACAGGAAATTTCAGGCCTTTATAACTTGCATGGATTCTTCCACCTTTAACTGATAACCACCAGAATAACTGTATTTATGTCATTTGGTTACCCACTCTTGTGTGTAGTTTTTTTTAAAACTTTTGACCTGCTTGAGAATGTTCCATTTGGTTTGTTTGTTTTCTTTTGAAAGTCTCCTTATAACTTAGATTGGCCTTGAATTCTGAGCAGTTTTCCTGGTTCATTCAGTCTCTTTGAGTGCTGCCACCATGCCTGGCTTATGGTTTTGCATTGTGATTCTGTTAACATACTTACACATATGTGTAGAGTTTATAGGTATATCTATACATAAAAACTAAAATAGTTTGCCACAAAAATGTAGTGTGCTGTTAATGTTTTTGTTCAGTTTTTTGAAGTACTATCTGCAGATTTCTAAGTTGATTTCATGTTCTGTTAATGGGTGAAACTATGGATGAGTTGAAACACACTCCACAGGCTAATACTCACCCTTTTTTTTTTTTTTTGGTCTTTTTGAGACAGGGTCTTACTATGCAATTCAGGCTGGCCTTAAGCTCACTTTGTAGCTCAGGCTGTTCTCGAACTCACAACAATCCTCCTGCGTCAGCCTCCCTAGTGCTGGGATTACAGGCATGCACTACCACACCCGGCCCTAATACTCACCCTTGATGCTGACCTTTTCTGTTACACACGTTCCTGTTCCATTGTTAACTCCAGTACTTGTAATATGTTCAGCTCAGCAGCCCTTCACATCTACAGTATTTGCTGTTACCCATTTTTGCTGTTTCCATGCTTATGAACTTGTCAAGGACATCTTTTATCTCACTGCCTGAGAGATTCCTATTTGTCTCTCAAGTTCTGCTCAAATGTTCCCTCCTGTTCTGGTTTACAACTTCAACTGAGTGAGCAGCACACACTCAGTCTACCTGGAGAGATTGCTTCTGCTCTTCTTGGGTTCTTAGGCATTTTATACCAGTCTGTAATAGCATCGGGCATGCTGGATTTTCTGTTAAATTGTATTTCAATTTCTATTAAGAACTGGTCCATGCCAGACTCATTGTATTTATTGTGATGAAAAAATTTAAAAAGTTTGATGATGAGGCAAAGTGTTTGTGTGCAATTGGCTTATTAGTGTTTGTTTAGCAGGAAGGCTCCCAAAGCATTAAGGAATCTGGATTCTTAATAATTCAGTAGTAAGCGTTGGTTGTCTTAGTAGATGTTCCTCTCCTTTGTTTCCCTACCCAATTGGTGCTGAGTGCTTTAGAAGAGTTGGTTTATCTCTCCCCCTTAAATTCCAAGTTTTGGCCTATTTTCATTCAGTTTTAGCAAACTTCAGTGTTCTTCATTGGAACTAAGAATCTAATAATAAGCTTACATTCATGAATATGAGTTAGGTTTAAGAGGCAGAAGGACAAAACTTATATCAAATGGATTTTCCTTTAGATTGACTAATTACTGTCATCAGTTAAGCTTGTTTTAAATCTTTAGGTATTGGCTCAACATATAAGATGTTGGATGTGGGTTATTTTATAATTATTAATCAATACTTGGAGGATCTTGTTTTGTTATTTTTTGAGACTACTATATATCTGGTCTTAAACTCACTATATAGCCCATGCTTTCCTCTGACTTGTGGCTGACCTTGGAGGACCTGAATAACATGATATATATATGCCTTTTCTTCACCCCTTGAAGTCTCTTTTTTCTTACAAAAAACTCACCTAAAGTGTAATAGACAAAAGTTAAATAAGGTTATAAAATTAATTTGCTTTTGCTTCTTAGGTTTGCTAACACTTTTTGTCATGGTGTTCCGTAATTGTTTAGATATTCTTCTTGTTTTGATAAAATGCTCATTATTGCATGGTATTTGTGTGTGCATGTACACATATATGGAGAGTTTAAAAGTTTTACTGCATATCTCTAATGTAGAGAACCAAGAAGCTATAAAGGTCTTAAAGTCTGTTTAAAGGTCTAAGAACAAGGGAGCTGACGCTGTACGCCTTGGTATGAGTACAAAGACTCATGGCACAGGGGTACTGCTATTCAAAGTCCCAGAGTTGGAAGACCAGGAGCTTCATGCAGACATGAGGTGATGTGTGTCCTAGCTTAACAGAATTTACTCTACCACTGCCCTTTTGTTCTGTTCAGGCCCTCCTGTTCACATTGGTGAGGTTGGATCTTCAATCTAGTTTTATCCCTGAACGCCCTCACAGATGAACTTGGAAATAATGTATTGACAACTATTTGTGCATCATTTACCCATTATAGTGATGCATAAGATTAATCACTAAAGCTGGCCAGATAGCTCAGTACATGGCACCTGCTTAGGTAGAGGCAGGGACCGGGATTGATCCCTGACATGCCATGCTATGCCAGCCCTGACCCTGGGGCACGCTGAGATGGTAATTGAGACTGGGCGTGGTGGAGCGCTCCTATAATCCCAGTGCTTGGGAGGCTGAAAACAAGAGAATCACTAGGAGTCTGATCCTTATAGTGAGATCCTGTACTAAATACATTAATCAAGAAAAAAGATTAATCACTAAAGCTAGCTTAAACTATATAGTGTGATCCTGTCTCAAGAAAACTTAAAAAAAAAAAAAAAAATTAACCACCACATATACTGGTAGGGCCCACCTGACTTCGGTTCAGAAACTAGCATTAAGGCTTCTTCCTTTTAGCCTGTTATTAGAAGGAAATGGTAATTTGAATAGAAAGTGAAGCAAATTGATCTGGTAGAAGGCTTGTAACTGCATTATTTCATTCAATAATGCAGTTATTTTTTGGCAGGGTACAAGGGATGTAATTCAGAACCATGCACTTGCCAGGCAGGCACTTATGCCACTGAGCTGTCACTCCAATAATGCAATTCTGTGAATTTTTCTAACACCTTCACTGATGTGGACTGGCACTAGGATTTGTACTTTTTTTTATATGTAGCCTAGATTTAAGTTTATATTATTACTCACTCATTGAAACTCAAGCAATGTTTAGTGCAGAATAAAACTTGCTATGCGGCAAGAGATGGGTGTGAATTCTGTTTCAGCCACCTACCAGTTAGTGCTTCCTAGATTTTGATCAAGTTAAACTCTACATTGCTGTCTTCACTCTTAGTATCCTCATTTGTTCTTTGCTGATACTTCCCCTTTGGGTGGAGAAGCTGCAAAAACAAGAAAAACCCTAACAAAATGATGCCGCTCCCCCCCTCCCTACCACTTTGCAGTGTGGGCTATTTGAAGGCTTGCTTTCACTAAAGTAGCCATTATCTCAGGTCCATTTATTCATTTGCAAAAAGGGTCAGTGCCTGCTTTTAGATGTTGTATGAATCACCTCAAATTACTCTTGTCAAATAGTAAGTTTTCTGTGCCTTTCAAATATAATGTGGTTACAAAATCATGCTTAGACTCATTTGAAACTTGGGTGAAACTGAACAGGATATTTTTGAATCTCGTGTCTGTATGAATATTTAGACTTTGCTCGGAGGGAATGTTGTTTGTCAGACACTTCATGGCTTTTGGGTATCACCATCTGGCCTTTGCCACGCTAAACGTATACGGGCCCTATACATACAGTCCACCCCATTGAAAGGTGTAGTCTTAACCTAGGCGGAGAGGGCTGCTCTTGCTGGGTAATTTCCATGAAATTACTTTCTCTTCTGTGTGCCTGTGTCACCTACTCCACCTTTTTTGTTGTAGGATTCAAATTAAAGGATGAATAAATACAAGTATATTGTAATTTATAGATATTAAATTTCTAACCTGAAAAATAATAATAGTCTCTGTTATCTTTTAGTTTGGTGTGGCTGAACCAAGAAAGAAGGCATATGCCGATTTCTATAGAAATTACGATTCCATGAAAGATTTTGAAGAAATGAGGAAGGCTGGTATCTTTCAGAGTGCAAAGTGATGTAGGAATAAAAGGTAAGTTATTTGAAATGACTTCAAAAAAGTTGTTAGCTATGTGAAAATTAAAATTATTATTTCAACCATTTTAACTATATAGTTTTGTATTAACTACTGTAAATTCATATTATATGTAACTAGTTTTCAAAACTCATATTACAGAGTTGATACTATATACCTATTAAACAAAACTTCCATCTCCTTTTCCCTCAGACTTGGTAAGCATTATTTTTCTTTCTGTGATTGGCTTTTTTTACTTAATATATTTTTTTAGGTTTACCCATGTTGTAGTTGATATCAGAATTTCTCAACTTTTTCATACTGCATTTTGTCAGTTTGTAGTAGACACTTACAGAGAGCCCTTTCTGTCCCTCATCTTAGTCTGGGAAGTTTATATTTGTAATCATGGAATAGTTATTGGAATCCTAGTGAGTTAATTCCAACCTACCACTTCCAGCACAACCCATGGTGAGAATAAAGAACACTGAGGCATATTTGTAGTTAATGGGGTGTCAAGGGGTCCTAATTCTAATTAAGATGATGGCTAACTGGAACAAAGGCCCTCCTTTTATAAATTCATGAAGAAGGATGACTGACCATGAGAATGGCTGGAAGTGGGTAAGAGAGCTGGGCTAGGTTGATGATTTGAAATCACCTCTGCAATATGCAGAAAGAGTGATCTGCATGACATAGTTGAGATAGTATCTAATGTTTTGAGGTTGGTGCTTCAGCTCTGATGTGTAATCCTTTATGTCCTGGGAAGTCATAGTCTCTTACCTAGAGGCTGGATCCCAGCAGACAGGACCGCACAGTGTAGCTCAGCAAATGCAGCAAACACTGTATGCTGCTGCTGCTGGCTTACCTTGGCTCACATATGTTCACTGGGGAACTAGAGGTGCAGGGAAACAGCACCCTGTCCTCTTTGCTGCAAAGAATACGCATCAGCACATGGACTGGACTGATTTGCATTGCTTATAGCTGATTGGCAGGGATAAGGAAAAGTACTAGCCAGCTCTGTACACAGAAGTACCTGAAAACGGCCAGGTTTAAAATGAAGATAATCGTTCTTCTTTCACAAAGAGTCATCTAGGTGGTCCTCCACAGACAGTTGGATTGCTTTCACTTTTAACAGTTATGAACAACTACTATGAATGTAGGTATACAAATAAATGTCTTTTCAAGGCCCTGGTTTCAATTCTTTTAGGTGTGCATTCAGAAACCATATTGCTGGAGCACATGATAGTTGTATTTTTTTTTTTTTTTTTTTTTGTGGTACTGGGGATTGAACTCAGGACCTTGTGCTTGCTAGGCAAACACTTATTCTACTGAGCTATCTCCCCAGCCCCGATAGTTGTATTTTTGAAGAAATTTACATACTGTTTTATCATGGCTACCCCATTTTATAATCAGCAGGGTACAAGGAAGGGTTCCAGGTTCTCCGTCTGTTCACAAGCTTTTTTGCCCCCTTTATTAGACACCATTCTAATGGGTGAGATCTCTTAGTGCTTTGTGTTGTATTTTCCTAATGATTTGTAACTGAACATCTTTTTGTGTGATTATTGAACATTTGTATATCCTGTAGATTGCTTCTTGGCTTTTGGTTAAGATCAAGTATATATCTTGTTGAATATATTGGAGTCATTTTGTGATATAAGTCTGTTAACACTTTTGAATTAGGGTGGTTTCTGTTGTTGAGTTGTAGGAGTTCTTTATATGTTGTAGATATTGCCTCATCAGATATGATTGATTTGTAGATATTTTAGTTTTATAGGTTGCCTTTCACAGTGTTCCTTGGCAGAAATTTTAAATTTTGATGTCGTAGTTTTATATGCTTTGATATAAAATCTTAAAATCCATGCTAAGTCCAATGTTGTGAAGTTTCCTAAGGCTTTTTCCATTTTTATTATTTCATGGTTTGTATCCCTGGTGACATTTTGTCTTTGATCATTTTTTTTTTTTTTTAAACTTTTTCAGTGCTGGGATCATGATGTTTAGTGTGTGCTCTACCACTGAATTATATTCCCAGTCATCTTTAATTCATTTGAGATAATTTCTGTATGTGTTGTAAAGATACAATGTTATTCTTTGCATGTGGGTGCCCTGTTTTTCTAAACCTTAGGAGGATTAGTTAGCTCCTCACCATTGAATAGTCTTGGCACCTTTTTGAAAATCATGGTGCTGGTATCTAGCTTAGTGTTGCAGTGCCTTGTACCAAGGTCCTGAGTTCAATTCCCAGTACCCCCCTCCCAAAAAAAAAACAAAAACAAAACGAAGAACAAAAAAAAAAAAAAACTGATTGCATTTTAAGGGTTTATTTCTGAGTTTTTTGTTGGATTTGGTCTGTGAGTCTACCTTCATGACAGTAGTACTCAATCAAGATGTCCAAGTCTTCCAACTCTTTAAGCCTTTTAATCCACGGGCATGGGTGTCTTTCATTTGTATCTTCCATTCCTTTCAGCTGTACTTTGGAATTTTCAGTGTGTCTTTCATGTTCTTGGTTATCACACTGCCACTTTGTTTTTTATATGAGAAACCAAAAGCATAAGGACCAGCTTGGCATTTCTTCTCTTAAAACCATCCTTTGTATTTATTTGTTTTGAGGGATTATGACTTAGCTCCCTTTTTATTTCCTTTCATGTGTATATTTTGCTCATCTATTTTAACTGCTTAACTGTTTACCCCAAGCATCATTGGGCAGCACATTTGTTTGTGTACAATCTCAAGTGTCTCAGGCAGGTGGCATTCAACTAACTGATTCTCACACTGAATAAATTTGATGAAATTGTTTTTTTAGAATTCATTATAAAAAATAAAAAATATACAGTTTTTATCTTGTATTTAAATAATTGGACTGGTATGTGGTTAAACTTGAAACAAACTTAAATTCATGCAAGCATTCATTTCCTACTATTCTGCTTTATTTTTGTCACAAATTGCATCTTTATATGTTGTATGTCCATTAACACAGATTTATGGGTGCTTATGCTTTTAGTCTCGAAGAGATGTGAAAGTGGAGTTAGGAGCCAATATTGTAATAATAAAGGCCTTTGCATTTGTCTTTTTATCATAATTTTTTATTTTGTATATCTTTAAATTATCTAGTGTCCTTTTGTTTCAACTTAAGGATTCTCTGAAGTGTATCATTTTTTAACTTCATTATTACATAATTTGTCATACATATTAATCATATTCATCGTAGGATATTTGTCCCTGTACATAATATATCTTTACCCACATTCCTGTCTTTGACCTTCAGCCTTTCCCTCCTCCCTATACAAAAGCTTTTTTTCCTGTCATTTTCTTCCTTCCTTCCTTTCCCTTCCCTTCCCTTC
>PVKA01035340.1:0-22697 GCA_004027165.1 Ctenomys sociabilis
TTTTTTTTTTTTTTTTTTTTTTTTTTTTTTTTTTTTTTTTTTTTTTTTTTTTTGTCTTTTTGAGACAGGGTTTCACCATGCAGTCCAGGCTGGCCTTAAGCTCACTTTGTAGCTCAGGCTGGTCTCGAACTCACAACAATCCTCCTGTCTCAGCCTCCCGAGTGCTGGGATTATAGGCATGCGCCACCACGCCCGGCTTTTCTTCTCCTATTTCTGCTCTGGGTTTGGTTTGCTTTTCCTTTTCTATATGTTGGAGGTGCAGTATTAGGGTATTTATTTGATCTTTCTCTGTTTTCCTAGTGTGTGAGTTCACAGCTATAAATTTCCCTCTGAGAACTACTTTCATTGCATCCCATAAATTCCAATAAGTTGTGGTTGAATTTTCATTGAATTGCAGATATTGTTGAATTTCTTGTTTGATTTCATCTGGGACCACTGACTGAAGGGTGTGTTGTTTTTAGTTTCCATGTATTTAGGGAGTATTTTTGGTTCCTTTGTCATTTAGTCCCAGTTTCATTACACTGTGGTCAGATAATGTGCATGGGATAATGTCTGTTTTCTTGCATATACTAAAGCATGATCCGTGGACCAGTATGTGGTCTATTTTAGAAAATGACCCATGTGCAGCTGAAAAAAATGTGCATTCAGCTGTGATTGGGTGGAACACATTGTGTATGTCCACTAAGTCCATTTGTTCCAAGCTCTGGTCAATTTCTACTACTTCTTTGTTAATCTTTTGTGTGGTTGACTTATCTTTTTGAGATAAGGGGGTGTGAAGGTCTCCTGTTAAGATTGTGGTATTGGATATTTAGATTATTCACGTCCATTAAGATTAGTCTTACATAGTTGGGTGCTCCCATGTTTAGTGCATAGATATTTATGAGTGTTACCTTTTTCTCACGAATTTTTCCCCTAACCATTATATAGTAGCCTTCTTTATTTTGTTTGATCATTCTTGTTTTGAAGTTGAGACTGGCTGAGAACAGGATTGCTACCCTTTCTTTTTTCAGAGGTGTTGGAGCATGAAGTATTATTTTCCATCCTTTGACTTTCATCCTATGAGTTTCTTCATGAATTAAGTGTGTTTCTTATATAAAGCATATTGTTGAATTTCATTTCCTAACCCACTATGGCAGTCTATTTCTCTTAATTGGTGAATTCAGTCCATTTGCATTGATGGCTATAACTGAGATGTGTTGACTTATGATCGACATGTTATTTACCTGTTGTTGTTTACTCCTTTTTGTCCTGTGTTTAATTGCTTGCCCTACTTAGTGGGTTCCTCCTGTTCTCATTCATGGAGTTCTGAATGTTCTAGAGATGTTCTCTCTAAAACATCTTTCAGTAGTCTGTGTAGGGATGGCTTTGTCATCATGAAATTCTTTAATTGTTGTTTGTTATGGAAATACTTCATCTCTCCATCAAACTTGAAAGAGAATTTGCAGGGTATAGTAGTCTGGGCTGGAACTTGTTTTCATAGAAGACTTGAAATATGCTATTCTTACCTTCATGGTTTGTGAAGAGAAGTAGGCCATAATACTGATGGGTTTTCCTTTGAATGTTATCTGCTTCTTTTTTCTAGCAGCTTTCAGTATATTATTTTTGTGTTGGATTTCTGGGATCTTGACTGGTATATGTCTTGGTGTGTTTCTAATTGGGTTGAAGTTATTTGGCATTCTGTATGCTTCAGTTACCTGAATGTCAGATTGTTTCCTCATATTTGGGAAATTTTCTGCTATTACTTCTGTCCATATTCTTTTTATATCATTTGTATTGACTCCTTCTTTTTCATTGATGCCTATTAGTCTCACATTGTTCATCTTTGCATCATCTTGCAGGTGATGAATTATTTTTTTGTGCATCCTAATTATTTTTAAGAGATCTTTTCTAACCTTTTCACCAGGTGCACCAGGGCCTTCAAGATCTGAAACTCCATCTTCACTGTCACTCAAATGGTTTTACAGGCTTGTGATTGAGATTTTAAGTTCTTCTGTATCTCTATTACTCACTTCTTGAGATCTATTTCTTTCCTTTATTGCTCAGTCAAGAAAGCCATCATTTTTCTAATGTCTTCTATTTTTTTAATCAATGTCTTCTTTAGAAGCAGATTTTAATTCTTTTACTGCAGAGTTTTTTTCAGATTGGATTTCCATCAAAAGTTTCTGCATTTGATCCTTTACTTCAGATGTTTTGAAGTAAATTTATTTCATTAATTCTGATCTGAGCTCCTCTATAGCTTTCTGCTATTGTTTCTTCACTTCTGATGCTATTAATTCATAATTTCAGCTGAGCTAGTGTCCTCTACACTTGTTCTGGGTGGGCTTGAGGCTTGAAATTGCATTTTGTTCCTTCTCTTTGTCATTTGTATAGCACTAACCTCTGACCTTTGATGTATAGCTTTGGTGCAGTTATGACATTAGCAGCTACTGAAATTCAGGTCCAGATCTACTAAATTTGAATTTATCCAGTTATACCTGGCTTTGGTCTAGCTTTTGTGTTCAGGTCCTTCCTGCTGCAGCCCTTTGAAGGGAGAGTGTTGTGCCCCTCTGGCACAACAGTGAACCTGCAGTGCTGCTCTGTTGTGCCCCTGACCCAGGGGCCACAGGGGCGTGCAGAAGCTCTCCCACACACTAGCCGGGCCTGGGCTTGTTCTTGGTCTGGGTGGTTCCGAGAACATGGCATAAGTTCTCACTCACTTGGTACTCTTGGGAGATAGGCTCCAGAGGGGTGGAGGGTTCTCCAGGTTTTGGCGGAGGGTCTCACTCAGGCAGGGTGCCTGGGTTTTGGTCTGGAGGTGTCCCGTGGGCATAGGGAAGCTGGAAGCTCTCCCACACACTCGCAGGGCCTGAACTTGGGCTGGATCTCAGAATACTGATATTAAAACATATAATTAATATATCTTTAACTTATTTTTTAAAGATTGTTGAAGTCTTTTTCAGCAGCATATGAAAATTCCAGTGGAACTACACTCTCTCCAGTCCTTAGAATTGTTGATTTGGGTCTTGACTTTTATGTTTCTTTAATCAAGTGTGTAGTCATATAACTTTGTAATCTTAAATCTGATTTCATTTGCAACTAATGATGTTAAGAGTATTTTCATGTACTTGTCATATAATATATATAATATAATATAATATTAATTGTCATATAATATAATACAATATAATATAATATAATATAATATAATATAATATAATATAATATAATATATGTATATATATGTTCTTCCAGTCAAAATTTCCTCTGTACTATCATAATAATACAATACCTATCAAAGACCAAAGATTCACACTTCTTATGAAGGACAATGTATCAGGCTGTCTCTGTGTGCATGAGTGTGTATGTGTATAAGTAATACTTTTGATATCTTAAGAACACTCCTGGGGCTGGGGAGATGGCTCAGTGGAATAAGTGCTTCCCTGGCAAGCACACGCACCTGAGTTCAATCCCCAGTTCTGCCAAAAAAAAAAAAAAAAGAAAGAATACTCCTGATCCAGGGTCATAAAATTTTACTCTTAGGTATTTTATTGTGTAGGCTTTGCATTTAGCTCTATAATGTATTTTGAGTTATATTACTTAGCTGAAGCTTCCATATCACGATGACATACATTAGGTGTTCTACATAATAGAAAGGTTTCTCACAGTCCTGGATACCAGAAATGAAGATCAAGAAAGCAAATGCTGATCCCTCAGCGACCTCTCTCCCAGCGCACAGTGAAGTGAGCCATTCTCCTGTGTCTTCACAAGGCCTGTGCAGGTGCAGCTCCAGGATCTCAGTATATTCTAATGTACTCCATTTTCAGGGACAGGCTAGCATAGATTAGGTCCACTTGAAGGGTCTTATTGTAATATAAAAGGGCCTATATCTAAATACACTTACATTCTAAGGTACTAGAAGTTAAGTATTCTTCACATAGATTTTGGAAGAAAATGCTATTTCATAGCATGAATTCTGAAGACTTTTTGTAAATGTCTAGATGTCCAACTGTCCCAGGATTATTTATTGAGAAATTATTATCTCTTGAAAAAATTTCTTTATAGCTTTATCCAAATTGTTATTATTATATTTTTGGTCAATTTCTAAAACCTTTATTCCATTTCTTGATTACTTTCTCTCCTTATGCCAATCTTATGTTCACTTGATTGTTGTATGTTAAAAGTATTCTTAAAGTCAGGAAATTATTAGCTCCCAATATTTTTCTACTTTTTATTGTATTTTATTCTATTTTATATTTCATTTTTGTTGCTATACCAAGATCTTGTGCTTTCCAAGCAGGCATTTATGTCACTGAGCTATATCTCTGGCCACTCTTTTTCTACTTTTTAAAAGAAGATTTTACTTTTCTTTATTTTGTGCTTCCATATGAGGTGAATGAATCATCAGCTGACCAAATTCTAAAAAGCAGCCATTGGTAGTTTGATAGGGTCATATGAAAACTGTAAGTCAACTTGAGGAAGACATGATTTGTTAACAAGCCTGAATTTTCCAAGTGAGAAGTAAGCACATCTTTCGAGCTATGTAACTCATTTTTTCGTAGCAATAATTGCTAGGTTTTGGCATATATGCCTTATTCTTCAACAGTTTTATGTCTCTATATATATACATTTTTTTTCTTTTTTTCTTTTTTTTTTTTTTATTTCTATAGTGTATTCAGGGTGTCACTACTAGATCTGCCTGTTTAGAGCCTCCCAAGAGCTGGGATTGCAGGCACATACCACCATGCCCAGTCTCGTCTGCCATCTCACCAAGCCCCAGGGGCAGG
Source organism: Ctenomys sociabilis (assembly GCA_004027165.1). Lineage (NCBI taxonomy): Eukaryota > Metazoa > Chordata > Mammalia > Rodentia > Ctenomyidae > Ctenomys > Ctenomys sociabilis. The sequence continues at coordinate 4,764 of PVKA01035340.1, forward strand.
CCTGGCTGTGCAGGCCTGGGAATTGAACCTCTGGCCCCTGCACCTGCTTGCAGGTGCTTTAATCTGCTGAGATTTGGCTGGCCTCCTAACACTACACATTTTGATGCTATTATAGTGATATTGCATGAAGTTAAGCTTCTCACCATTTAGTACTAGCATATGGACATTTGCTTTTGCATTTTGTTTTTGTAATGCACAACTTTGCTTACTAGATCTCGTAGCTATTGAGTATGCTTTCTGCATAAATGATTATGCTGTCATGTCACTTGAGAACAAGGACAGCTTATTGCTTTCTTTTCATTGAGATGTCTTTTCATTTCTTTTTTCCTGTTCCATTACTGGCAGAATCTTGGGCACAATGTTGAGTAGGAGGAATAGAAAACATAAAAGTAGTAAGCATGGATGTCTTTATTTAATCCCTGATTTCAAGCAGAAAACACACAGCCTCCACCTTCAAGTGTAAGGGAGCGCAAGCTTGTCTTAAATTTCCTCTCTCAGGTTGAATTTCAACAGGTTGCTGAAAGTTTACTTCAAGCTTTATCAGATATTGTGTCCATTCAGACTGTATGACTATGATTTCCAGCTTTAATTCATTAATATATGGAGTTACAGATATGATTTTTTAAAGTATTGAGATAGCAGCTGGGGAGATGGCTCAGTAAAATAAGCGCTTCCCTGGCAAGCACAGGGCCTGAGTTCAATCCCTGGTTCCGCCAAAAAAAAAAAAAAAAATTGAAATAATCCTGTTTTTCTGTAATAAACATCTTTGGTTGTCATGCTGTGTATATTGCTTTATTCAGTTTGCTAAATTTTTATTTAAAATGTTTATATTAGTTCTTTAATGATGATTATTGTTGTTTTGCATGTGGTGTCAGTATTTGTACCTGGGTGAATTTGCAATTATTGACTTGCCTCAGATTGCGTGCAAATGTATTATTAATTTCTTAAATGACAGCGGAAATTATCTGTAATAATTGTCTGCAATTATTACACCTAAAAATGTCTACACCTAAAAATATCTTTGTAGAAAGTATTTTAAATATAATTTATAAGGAGGCATTTAGATTAAATAATTAAGTATATTTTGCTTGTATATACTGTTTAAGAATCTATTTTTTCATTAAAAATTTAATTCATTGGCAAAGCTGTTAGTAAGTTTCCTTACTGTCATTTTAGTAGCTGTAGGTTTTATTATGCTGTCACATATATTTTTCCTACTCGGTCCACTACTAATTTGTCATTTTCTTTTTCAATCAGGTTGACTTTATTGATTTTTCTTTACTGATTTTGTTTTCAATGCCATTGAGTTTTCTCTTTGGTCTTCATTACTTTCTTCTAATTGCTTTATATAGAACTTATTTTTCCTTTACTGTTTATAAAAAGATAGCTGAAATCAGTGACTGAACATCTTCTTTTAAAGTGACATTTGATGATAGAAATTTTCTCTTCAGTATTGTTTTAACAACAGCAGCTCATTAAATTTTGTTTTTTCTTTTCATTCAAAAACTTTTTAAATTTTCTTTGATCTACTCTTTGACTTATTATTTCAATATATTTAGTTTCCTAATATTTGGATATGCTCAAGTACATTTGTTATTTATAACCAATTATTTATAGTCATAGAATATACCAATGTATGATTTAAATCATTTCATTATACTTATTTTATGGACAGAACATGGTCTTAGTGAATTCCCAGTGAGTATAAAAAGAATACATATTGTTCTGTGTATATGTTCAGTAGATTAAGGTGTCCTACAAATGGCAACTGAGTCAAATCCACTGGTGGAACTGTCCACGGGAAACATTCTCACTAAGATTCAGAGTTTCCCTCTAGTACGGCACAACAAGAAAGGTCAGCCCACCTCTGGCCTCTTCCTTGGTAAGGACCTACTGTTGCGTTTTGCTCTATACCAGGTAGCATGGCAGTGAAGGACAAGAAGTAGCTTCTGTTGGGGTCTGTGTCCCATAGTCCTGTTCTTCCCTTAGTGGTAGGAAGTCTTCACTCATGCAGGCCCAAGACGTTTGCCTCGAAGGCAAATAAGCCACCCCTAAGAGGACAAATATTTACAGAGACAGTTTACCCAAGAGAATACAAGAATGGTAATTAAGTACATGAAAATGTTCTTGACATAGTTACAAGAGAAATCAAAATTAAGATTATAAAGTTATGTGACTACACACTTAATTAGAATAGCTAAAGAAACAGAAAAATGTCAAGACTCAAATCAACAATTCTAAGTACTGGAGACAGTGCAGAGCAACTGACGTTTTCATATGCTGCTGAAAAAGACTTTAGCAATATTTTTGAAAAATAAATTAAACAGACATTAATTATATGATTTAGCTTTAGTACTTTTAAGAAATTCACCTTAAGTGCAAATCTATATATACTTGCAATTCTTACAATGAACACAAATTTTGACTATATTTACATTCAAGCTGAAAGCTGCTCCAGTGCCTTTCAAATGACAAACACTAAAGCAAACCATAGTACTCTCCACTTGGAAGAATACTCTTCAGTCACACGGAGGAACCTGCCACTGAGACTTTCACACGAGTGAAATCTCAGATGCACTGTGCCCAGTGGAAGGGCCAGATTTCAAATGTCCTTATTGTAAAGGTTCCATTCACGTGACTTTGAGAATGATAAAACTATGGGAACATTGAGAAAATGTAGCAATGAGTGTCTAGAGTGACAGGCACGTTAATTACTCTGAGTGACCATGCCATGGTGTATTTATACAGGAATATCATATTATACCTCATAACTATGAAAATGTGCTCTGGCTCAGTTGAAGAAAAAGTGAGTAAGTAATGGATCAATAAGGGTGGTGAGGGGAGGACGGACTGCTGCTGCCAAGTACCATCCGACTAAAAGGCAGGGACCCAGAACATGGTGGAGGAGGTGAGGGGGAGGAGAAGAGCAAGAAGAAGAAAGAAGAAGAAGAAGGAGGAGGAGGAGGAGGAGGAGGAAAAGGAAGAAGAAGGAAGAAAAAGAAGGAAGAAGAAGAAGAAGAAAGAAGAAGAAGGGAAAGGAAGAAGAAGGAAGAAGAAGAATTACTCATTAATTTTTTAAATTCTTTTTTGCTGCTTATTTTTTAAATTTATTTATTAATTTTATTGAGAAACATAGCAGTGAGATGGTTTCAAAACAGGTTATTAGGACAGTTTCAACAATTAATACATTGTATATTGTTGTCTTCTTAGTGGTTATTCATAATACAAGATTCAAACAGGATATCCTGTCCAAACACTGAGTACAAATCTTTCTTACTGAATTAAGAGAAAGTAGCTGTATATCTATCCTATCTGTTTTGCATATACAGATCCAAAATGGTCCTTTATTTATATCCCCTTTTTTGTTTAGTTTTGTAAGAGATGGGTATTCCATTGCCATCCAAATATTGTGTGTGAATTCAGAAAAATATTCCGATATAGTCCAGTAGTTCATAATAGTAGTGGGTTATCCATAGGACTGGCAATGTCAGAAGTTGTTCACTTGAGCCTTTTACAGCTCAACACACTAATTTTTAAATTCATTCAAAACCAATAGTTTTATTCATTCTATTTAATGAAAGATTTTCTAATAAAATTTATATACTTAGTGCAATCTTTATTCCACTACAATTTTTAATCATTTGTTTATTTGTCACTCATGGTGATCCTCCTGTTTCAGCCTCCTTAGCACCATCATACCTGATACTGGGAATCAAACCCAGGTCCTGTGCTTGCCAGGTGCTTAGACCACTGAGCTATCTCCTTGCCCTTTTTCACTTTAACTTTATTTCCACAGATGTATTTTCTTTGATCAAATGCAATACCTTTTTTCACATATCATTGCTCTCCGACAAAAGTCAAATGATTCCGTGTTTTAAAATGACTGTTTCCTGAGCACACGGCTTTTATAGACCACTTTCCTTGCTGAAAAGTTGAGTTTGACTGGAGTGGCAAGCATGATACGTCATGCAGATTTAGTGATTCCCTGCAGTATGATCCTGTGAGATTCAACCTCGCAGAGCAAACATTCTGCTTTGGTGCTTATGCTGCTTCCAAACTCCATTTATCAAAAGTAGAGGAAGGAATAGATGTGATCATGTGAAAGTTCTGAATGGATATTTTTAGTTAACTACCCTGAGAAAGTTTCATCATCCACCTTATTTTCATACAAATTCATTCTTGGTTGATAACTACTGCATAGCTGCATAATCTATTCAGATAGCAATATTATTCTATATGTTTTTGGCTATATTTTCATTTTATATATTTTGTCCATATATCTGATTTATTTTCTTTTCGGAAATGTACTAGTTGCGTATGTCAATTTTGTTTTTCTATGTTGGTAGACATTTAAAAATTATTTTGTAATTCTATCAAATATATTGCCTAGTATAGCAACTTAAACTCCCTCCTTTCTTGCTTTCCAATTTCACTCCCCCAACTAGATTTTTTCATGATTAAACTTTGCTTTCAGGTCAAGAGTATTTTAGAAAAATACGCGCATAGGCTTTGGAAATTTTCAAATATTTAAAATATACAGATAAACTTAGCTTCTAAGAATATCTTGCAAACAGGGTAGTATAAATGCAAATAGAATTACATGCCCTTTCCAGAAAATTAATTTTATTAGCATTGATAATAAAAACAGTTTCAGTCACATCTTCCCAGTGGTATTTGTTTGGCTCTTCCTGAGTTAGCCATTTTTCTATGTAGTCATAAAGCTTTTCATACAATTCTATTATGATTTTAATTGTTTCAGTTTCTGCAACTATAATCTCATTGTTCATGCTTCACACTTTTAAATCAAATTGTCAAAGAATATCTACTAATAAATAATTCAAAGCTGAAAGTCTTGGGTCAGCAAACTAAATGCTGCTTAGGGAAGAGCAGGGCCCGGGTCTGTGGCACCGCATGCCACATCTGGCCGCCCCCCACGCATGCTGGTGGCTCACACCTGTAATGCTAGTGAGAGGGAGGCTGAAAATAGGAGGATCACTATGAGGCCAAGCTGCACAGTATGACTTTGTACCAAAAAACAAAACAAAACAAAACAAAACTATGTCTTAGTTTTTAACGTTTTGAAAGTGTTCTATCACATTACTTTTATACATAAAATTTAACATTTTTCTACTTTCCTTGAATTAATTTTGTTTTAATGATTGCATGTTAAATACATTTCATTAACTGTCCTCCCAAGTCCAATTAGGATTATAAAATTCAGCGGTTATTCTGCCCTTAGGTTTTCTGCATCCCTTACTAACATTCAATTATAAATTATTAAAGAATTACTTCAATGAGCTACAAACTTGTTAGTGATTGTAGTGGTTAAATTGTTTCTGTGTGGGTTTGTGTACTTTCCCTTGCTATGTTTTAATTTAAATTTACAAGATAATTTGTCTGGCCTCTGATTTGTTAAATAAATTACTAAGTTTTCTTTGGACTCTGTTCAAACTTTTATGATAACATCCCATGCGTATAAAAATAAAGAGTGGATCTGATGTAAACATGCCCTCAACTCACTACAAACAGTGAGCAGCAGAAACAAGCAAAACAAAGCACCAAAATCGATTCACTTTTGTAGGTCTAAAACATGAAGATTACCTCATTGGAAATCAAGTGGCACGGCAAATCAGAAGTCAGACAGAAGGCCTAAGACATATGTTAAATACTCATCCCATTTCTAACCTCTATTCTCTTCAAATAAGTATGAACAGGATTGTTAATGATTTTTTTTCAAATTTTTATACGAGACTTTATTTAAAACTTGTTTAACAACCTTTACACTTTTCTCAGACTTAAAAACTCTTTTTGTTCTCGAATGGGAAAACAGAATTTCACCAAGTCTTAACTTTATTCTACATATACATACAATATATGCGTGCATATAATACCATAACAAGTTGATAATCATCAAATTAAAATGAAAAAATGACACCAAAAAAAAAAAAACAGCCCCAAAAAGTCCATCTTTTGTTGGCTTCATGGACTTCAGGGTTTTGTGATTCTGGGTTAGCAACTTTTTTGCTGATGTTCTCTAGCATGTCATTCACCTCAGAAAAATCATTGAGAAATACATCAATATCAGTGCACAGTAAGCTGGTTGTAAATAAGTGGAAAAACGTTTACGCACTATCACGTACAGCGCTGCTAGAGCCATATTCCTTTTTCCTATGTGAAGTGAGGAGTTCAGAGTCCCGCGGCATCATCTTTGGATAATAACAAAGAATAAATCTGTAGAATTATAAATTTACTAGGAAATAGGCAATAAAAATGTACCTAGCAATACCTTCTGAGTAAGCGTGGTGCTTAGTTAAAATTACCCTAGAAGGAGGCTTTCCTCTTCTTTTGTGAAGTTCTGTAATCAGACAACAGAATTGACCCAGTAGTGTCAAACTCCAAATAATTTATGTTGGAATTCTTAGTGGCTTCCAAGTTCAAGTGATTAAATGTTGGGTTAATCAATATTGTTTTATTATTTTCCTGGTGGTCCTATCTGATATGTGTTCCACAAAAACCCATACTGATGAAGGACAATTTTCAGTACACTTGAAATTTTAAAAATAAATAGAAGAAATTTTAATATGAATAGAAGAAACAACTGTACACAAATGCCAGTCAATGAGTTGGGACCTTTCAGTAATTTTAACAATATTATTTTACTTTTATTAGCATTAGTTACTTGTTATTCAAATGCATTAAGATCTCATTGCTGTCATAAGTTTCGCTGTTTACAGGTTCTATATAACTGAAAATGCTTTGTACTTTGAAATTCAGTTACTTTAAGTACTTAATTTCTAGGTTTATCTTGTTTTGTAATTTTGCATGTATCAGTAGTTGCCTTGTGTTTATAACACAGTTTTTGATTATGTAATAAATGGTAAAATTCAAACACTTAATAATTTATCTTATCTGATTAGTAAATTCAAAATACCAAAAATTTAGGTATCTCTAGTGAAATTATTTCCCTGTACTGTTTTTGTAACTTTCCAAAGGAGCTGGAAAGCACCTGGGCACACCAGAGTTGGAATCATGTTAATTATAGTCCCAGCTCTAAAGTTTTATTATACTCATGTCTTATTAGTATTGATTATTTTGTGAATGGTTGGTTTCATTGCTCACTTTACATTAATGTTTCTTTTTTATTTGTGTTTATCTCATGTTTCTATGTAAAAACCCTCATGCTTTTATTTCTTACCATAAGAAGAGCTATAGAGGACATTAGAAAAAGGGTAGTTTTGATTCAGACTATAAAAACCATGTAAATCGGGGAGATTATAAAAGAATTTGCATAACTCAAGAAATATTTCTTTGGAAAACTATTTGTAATTCTTGTCAGCACATAGTTAAGATATAGGCAGATATTTCCTCCAAATGGCGTGGATCGGTGATTATCTACCTATATCTACTTATGCGATAGCAAATATGAATCAGATAAAGAAGAAACTCGACTACCTTGATGAATACAAAGGAAGATCGCAATGTTCTCAAGCCATACTCTCACACAGGCAGAGCCAGAATCTCAGAATGAGGAATACCTGTCTCTCTGGATTTCATGCCCCGATATGAGAAGATAATTTTCAGTCTCCAAGCACTGTGCACCTCCTTCCCGCACAGGTGAGCCACAGCCAGCTCTCTCAGCAGCTACTGATTCCTGAAGTCCCAGCTACCCTTATATTAATGAGGAGGTTTTATCTGCTGTATAGAAAGAGGAAGGCAGGAGAGTCCTGGCAGAGGTGTGGCCCAGGCAGTAGGCTGCCAGGCTCCTTCCCAGGACTCGTCTGGTGTGGCTGAGGGGCTCTGCTACCAGTAGCGAGTCCCAGGAGATTCAGTGGCGAAGCCAGGAAGCTTCTCTTCCCAAGCTGAGATTGTTTCTCCATCCACCTTTGCTGTGTGATATGGCTTGCCTCTAGTTACGGGGCAGACTTCTAGAGTTTGTGATTAATTCGTGATCCACTAGGATTATGGGTGATCCAAGGCTGGGGTTGTGGATCTGAGTTCTGGGATTATGGGTGTGAGTGCTTCGCCCAGCCTGAGACAGATAGCCTGAAGGTAACATAAGACAGAGAGACAGCCTCCTTCTCTGTTGCCGCTGTTGCCGCTGCTCCTCCCATTTGTTCTTTGCTGCCACCATGAACCGCTGCCCTCTGCCATGAGCCACTCTGCCTTGGAGCCAGCCAAGTATGGACTGAAGCCTCCATTGACTGTGGGCTAAATAAACCTTTCCTTCCTTCCTTCATTGTGGGTGTCAAGTATTTGTCCCAGCAATGCGAGAAGAGTAACTGTGACACTGTGTGTCTATTAGCCTGACCCTAAAGAAAAGCTGTGTTGTGTTCTTATCAGAGATTTGTGTATAATATAGTTCTTTTCTGTTTTGCTTCTGTGTTGTTTGCCACAGAGCACTCTAGCATAGACGCTGAGTTAATGCAATATACATATAGGGTGTGCATTCACTTTCTCGTCTAAAGGCAAAGACAAATCTACATCTCCCCAATTATCTTTCCTGTGGATGGAAACTCTCCTACCAGGCCGCTCAGTTCCTCATGCAGAGACCCCTGGCAGCTGTCTTATAATTCTGCCAATGATCCTCACATATTTCTGAATCCAAATGGATGCTCAACTAAAGGGAGACCCTGCCTCCAAATATAGACTGTCTCTGATCTCCTGGAAAATTAGCAAAGAAAATATGCAATAAAAATCATCCTTTTTGATAACCAATCAGTGGAAATTTACATAGGGCAGGGATCTTGCAGTGCACAGAGCAGTGATTCATTTGCAAGCCTGGCTGATATCATAAAGCAGGAGAGGTGTATAAGGGAAGTTTATGGGCAGTAGCAGTTCTGTCTGAGTAAATTATGGCTGTGTATTCATTCTGGGACGTTTACTACTTTCTCCCATAAATACAATTAATGTGTTGAATTTATTTTCAAAGCACAAAGCAGAGTTATAACTTATCTTAAAGTTTTTCAGTGGGAAGCACATAAAACAACTTCAAAGGAAATTCTTTGGGACTGGCTTATTGAAGAATTGAATCAACATCTTCATTTTTCCTATTTTTAAGAACATGGCACATCTAAGCAGAATTTCATTTCAGGATGTGGTACATTTTAAAAAGCAATATGCAGGAACTGAATGCTCAATTACTGTTTTCCTTTTACTTTATCATTCTTCCTTTCTCATACATTTGGATTTGACTCAAACACGGTGCTTTTCGTTTTTCAAAAAAGCTTGTCATCATGAATAAAACATGCATATAAGGAACCATAAGCTATGAAAATTTACTCAAATTAGTTTTTAATTATCTGAAAACACCAAGTGGAAAGGAAACACTCACAAGAGTTTACCTGAAACCTAGAGGAATTTTTCCTTGTTCATTTTAAATTCTAGATGCTCACTAAGGTACCTTACATGCACTAACTACGTTCCATTGTCTTTCTGGAAATAAAAAGAAAGAAAGAAACCCAAGCTGTTTGCAGTAATGGAAAAGCTAAGGAAATTCCTAAGAAAGGAATTTCTTGCGGATTCAATCTTCTCTTTCTGACGCACATTCTATTTTCTTTGTCTTTCACACAAATGCAGCATTCTTTCCAGAGTGCTTCATCAAGAGAGGGGAAGCGGAGCAGGTGGGGACCAGGTCCATCAGGCAGGCAATGGAGCATGCAGGCAAGCCACAGACCAAGCACTTAAGCATCCACACAAAACCACATGGCCGTAAATTACTGTCATTACTTTGTGAAAGTTCCCCGGATTGTGCAGGATTGCCCAAGCAATCATAATTACAAAGCAAGCTGTAGTAATCATTAAACAAACACTGTGATTTCTGCAGCCTTAAGCAAAACACTTGCTCTAAAGCCCACGTACAATGTAGAAATAGCAAATGGGATGAGGGGCTCCAAACTAGTCCTTGGGAGTCTGAGGGCATCGTGCTCTTGTCAGCCTTACTCTTGTCACCAGCAGTGACATTGGCAAGCTCGCACTTCACCAAAGTGCTGAAATAGAAGGGCATCCAAGGCAGCTTTGGGAGTACCTAAAATTTCTACTCAAGGTACACAGCAAGAAATTTATGGAACCGAGGCACCAGAAGGATGAGGGCTTTTAAGTTGGCACATTATTTTCATATAGGAATGTTTAATTTAAAAAAGTAGCATTAAAGAATGCTTTACCAGGGTGTAAAGGCTTCTTCGTGTATTGTCTCTTTCAGTCTTCACAATAAGCTTAAAAAACAGCTTCATAGTTTCCTCTTTACAAAGGAGGAAACTAAAGTGGAAAAGTATTAACCGTTTTCTGCCACAGGTATGTATACAACGGAACAATGGCCCCATTCCAGGACCAGCTGTTTTTAGAGGAAATGCTGCTTCCTTGGACCCACACTGATGCAAAAGTTGGGAAAAAGGTAAAGGCAAATAAAATGCCACTTAGCATTAACATTTTGTGATTTCACTTTAGAGATGAGGACCGTTTTGCTTTGATCCAGTAAAACTGCAACTGATATCATAAGCAAAAGCCACTCCAGCTAACACCTGGAAGAACCCAAGTGCAAAGGTTTACCACTGGCAAAAAGTAAAGCCTAACCCTAAATACCACATTTACTCACATCTTTACTGAATACTGATTTGAAAGCCCTCTTAGACACTGGCAAAACAAAGACAAGGAAGGCACAGTCTTTGTACCCTTGATACAGGGAAGTAAAACTCCCAACCTGACCTGGATGAGTTCGTGTTCTCTAAAACCGAAGAATGAATTTGAGGAACAAACGGAGGTTGAGGGTAAAACTTTATTGGATAGAAAAGCTTCTGTCAGAGAGGGACAGAAGGGGCGCCCAAGGGGGTTGCCGAGGAAGCTCCTCTTTCCAGGTATTTTTATAGGGCAAAACCATGCGGGACTAAGGTAGAGAAAGGGTCTCGCTTAAGCGGATGTGGGGTGGAACAAAACTATGGTCAACCAATGGGATTACAAGAACCATTGCTCAGGTAAAGTTGATTAGGCCCAGGACCAAATGGGGAAGCGAGTCACGTAGTAAGCGGGCATGAATACAGGCCAGGGTCTCTTCCCCTTGGGGGTTGGGTTAGTGACTCACTTGGGTCTTTTCAGGTGATCGCTACCTATTTAGAATATCAGCCCTAAGTGCTACTCTTTTAGCATTTGTTTGGCCTTTAGATCTGGTTCATAGCAGGAGCATCTGCCCCTCCAACAGTTGCCTTTGTCTTCTGGGTTACCTCCTTGTAGAGCCTGGCGCTCTCTATCTATAATTTCTAGCTAACTCAGCTGCCTGTAGCACTCTTAGAGTTCAGAAAATGGCCAAGAAGATAATAACATAGAGAAGAACATAGAAAAATATAGTCAGTGGTGTGATGTTCAGCTTTCTATGCTGAACGTAGCTTTCTACACAACACAAGCTCCTATCCTTGGGAGACGCCCAAGCCCTATTCCCCAGAGGGTAAGCAAGCAGGCAGTGTCCGCTTGCAATCGCACCGTGAGAAGGGGTGACAATGCCACATCCAATTGTTCAGAGATTTGAAGCATTGAGAAAACGAAGGAAGATGAAAAATGGAAGCTAATGACAAAGAGCACCTTCATCAATGTCTCCTTGGGTGCTCTGCGTCAAATATTTATTTATTTCTTCTGAAACCAGACTGAGAAGTAACTATCTCCCTCAGGTAGACAAATCCAAGGAGCTCTGGCTGCAAATTCCATGTAGAGAAATAACTTTTGATTTTCTTGAAGTAGGAACGTGACTACTGTTAGCTCCCACATGAGCCCTCACTCCTTGATGATGGGACTCCTGAATTCTTGTCCAGCAACCCCTCCGCCACCTACCATTCATGTCAGCACCTACAAGGGCCGTTTGTGCTTCTTAGAGAGCGTTTCCGTACTGTCATCTATCTCTTTGCCTTCCCAAACCCTTCTTCCTGTTATAATATTGAAAGTGTAGCTCAGAATCTCCACCTCCAGAAGACTTTTAAGTCTTCTGGTGAGATATAAGTGCATCTCTGAGATTTCATTTGTGACTTTATCCACAAACGATGAGGCGGGCCTTGGTGTATACTAAACAGAGAGCTTCTGTTCTCAGGATTTGTCTTACAAATAAATAGGATAGTTTTAAGATATTGTAAAGTTCTATGAAAAATTAAAGTAAGATATAACCAATGTTAGCTAAATAGGGTGAATGGCAGTGAGGGCTGCTTTAGCTCTAGCACCTCTCAGGAAATACACCAGGGTGTTCTCACAGCCCTGAGTTGGTAAGGTCTTTGGCTATGGCAGTTCATGCACATGCATGCACACTTGCATCCATCTATCACTTGAACGGTCGTATCTACTGATGTGCACTTGGGGAAAGACCCTTCAACCACAAACCTCGCAGACACTCAGACAAATCAGCCAATCTAATAATCCAGAAAGGCCCAACTTTCTAATGCAAATTAGCCAAAAACTTACTGAGAGTTTAAAAACAGTTTGCTTTAAGGTAAAAGGGAATATGAGTCTCAGCACCCAACCAAGGAATGCATGTCCAAGGGAAATCGTGGTATCAGGTCTTAAATTATATCCTCAGCCAACAATGCCGGAGATGCATGAGGAAAGTGTTTGTACATATGAGTTGAAAGTACTCTTCCACGGAATTCTAAATTTATAATTAAAACACCTTTCTGTTGCTAAAAAACCATCACATAGAAGGAGGAAGTTTTTCCACACATTTATGAAAGCTGACTGAGCTTCAATAGCATTACAAAAATTAAGAATATTAGGGCCTAGGAGATAGCTCAATAAAATAATCACTTGTCTGGCAAACGCAGGGTCCCAAGTTCAATTCCCAGTTCCAGAAGAAAAAGAAAGAAAATCTTTGGGACACAATGACATCAAGTAGAACCAGACCATTCTGCCACGGAGAATCAAACTCTGCCATCAGGTCATGACTGTGTGACTTGGCTTGCTGGAGCCACCATAAGCAGAGAGATTGCTGACATGCTAAAGACATATCTGAGTCTTCTAATGAACTCTAGAAATTCTGCGAAGAGGGAAATCACAAAAGACAGATAGTCTTCAACTTAATAATGACTTTCCAACTTAGTGTTGTTAATGTGATGTTAATTCAAACTTTGATTCAAATTCTTGATTTTGATCTTCTGCCAGGCTAGTGATTCTCTTGCAAAACTAAACAAACTGCACATGGCTCTTGCCCAAGCTGTGACAAGAATGTTCTGCATGTTATGTGTATTAAATGTAGTTTCAATGTAGGACAGACTTAGCTGGAGGTAATTCCATTATTAGTAACGGAACATGGAAAAGGAACTTTTGTATCCAACTTGCAAGGATTTGTTAATATGGAAGAAAATATTAACTCATCCTTCCATAAAAAGTCCACTTTACCATAATATAAATATTTCTGGAAAATAACTAGAAATATAGACTAGGTAGTCCTCATGACACAGCTTAATGATCAGTTGAAATTTGGAGAATCATGTAGTTCAACTGGTTAGTGTTTCCTAAACTAGTATTTCTCAGCAAGAGATGAGAACTTAAGGGTTATCTAAATCACCAAGAGAGAAAATTAATTTGCCAATTCCTCTCTGTATATAATGCAAATGCCAATTTTACTAATATACTTTTCCTTCTCAAAAACCTGAGGTAAGATGTACATCTGCCTCATGAAATTCCCTGGGTGATTTAATTAGGTATTTTTATCCATTGACATCTGTCTCCTAAATTAAGAATGACTCTTTAATGATGCCTTAACTTCATTCATGTCAGCTTATGTTTGGACTGAAGCCATACAGTAAACCAGAATTGATACTGTGAGTAATAATCTGAAAGAGAGGTGAGTTGAACATGTTTTTGGCTGCAAATAACAAAAACCAAACTAAAAAGTACTTTAAAATCAAAGGGCATTGACTAACGCACATACAAACAAATCCGAAGACAGGGTGGCTTCAGCCAACAGGATAGAGAATTCTTTCCCTCCTCCTCTAGATCATCCACACTATGCCAACACATCCTCAGGTTTCCACCCTGGCTGGTAACCATTCCAAGTACCACATGCAAACAGACATCCTGAGCAAGGAAATTTTTTCTTCTTGTAACCTTTCTAAAAGAAAAGTTTTGGTGAGGAAAATCTACAAACCTTCTGCAAAATTAATCACTGTCACCCTTACATAGTAGGCATGGCCCTAATCAGTGGAAATGTGGGGCCCCATGACTGGCTCAGCCCATCCTGACTGCTCCTCAGTACCATGAGGAAGCCCCATGCCAGGGATCTGTTTTCCATGAGAGCTTCTGGCTAAGCACTAGGCATGTCTAAGTACCTCAGGTAACCCCTACTGCAGGTCAATCATGATTTACCTCTGTGACTGAGGTTTGTAATGCCTCAGCACCCTGACCACACAGAGGAATCAACCTCTAGGAAAAGTAGGGTTGTGTTGACGAAGAGAAAGAGGAAAAATAGATCTTCAGTGAACCACACACAAGTATCACAAGTACTTTGAGCTGTTCATTGCAAGAAGGTCCATGGCATGGGACTAAGAGATAGCTCAGTGATCTAAAGTGCCCACTTAGGCAAGCTTAGGTAAAGCTCAGAGACTGAGCTTTGGGGGTGTTCAAGCCCCAACACCACATGTCGCCCGCCCTCAGGGCGGGCTGAGCCAGCCACTAAAAAGAATGAAAATAAAAAAATAAAGGGTCGTGGTAGAAATGAATAACATACTTTTGTTTGTTTGTTTGTTTTTAGCTTCAAAGATAAAACTGGCTTTCTTCAAATTCTAGGATTTTTTAAGTATTTCTGCCAATGGGAAAGCCAAATATCTTAAAAGTAACTGCAGAATCCTCCTATAAAGCTTTGCACCAAATAAAAAACGTTCATCTCTCCCGTCTAATGAAATGGAAGTTGAAAAAGAAGTATTTAATGATAGGTTTGATAACTGCTGCTGGCAACACTGGACAACCTACCGCCACCGTTTAGGCGACCGCTAGGGGGAGCTCGCGTTTCCTGTTCACTCGGGAGGACTGATGCTAAGTTGCAGTAATGGAGGTTGAATGTAGGGTTTTTCACACACAGTGCAATCAGAAAAGTTTGAAAGCCAGGCCTATGTGGAAGCAGATACTTTCTTAAGTTCTTCAGCTATTAATTTGGGACAGGAGCCATAAGACTATGGTTGTAAGGATTAACTTAGATCAGTAGTTTGCAAGTGAGCCTGCATAGGAATGCACTGAAGGGAGTATCAGCGCAGGTAGAGGGTTCCCTTGCGGTGAGTGTCTGAGGCTCGAAACTTCCGGGAAGAGCTGGGCATCTGCGTCTGTAAGAAGCTGTTAGGTAAGTTTGATGCGCTGGTCCAGACGTTGAGAACAATGACTTAAGAAAATGCAAATAAGCCACCATCACTGACACAAGGAGCAAATCTAACCTCTTATTTTTAGGCTGCGCTTTTTATTTATTTTTTATGTCCCTCAACCTGCTTGTCATCTCCATTTCACCTCCTTATAGTTATGGGACAGCCGACTGACCGATTTAGTTGTAAGCAAAGAATTATTTATTTTAGAATTTGCAGAATGAAACAACTGCTATATCATGTCTAATTCTGGCAAAGCGTTTGCCCTGACATTAGCCAGTTAGGGTAATGACAGTTTGTGTGAAAGCATGCAAGAGGTTTCATTGAGTATTCTCCCATGACATGTTTCTTCACTAGTGTACAAATACACTGCTAATTCTATACCTAGAAAGTGCCTAAATAAATATTTCTTCACTTTGATTAGCCTTCTACTAGGAAGCCTAAACTTTCACTATTTTTTCATAATTCTATTGAAGAACAAATAGCAATGAGACAGTTTCAAATCAAATTAGTAGAACAGATTCAATAATTAATGCATTGCATATTGTTTTCTTAGTGGTTATTTGTTGTACAAGGTATAGACATGATATTCTATTTACAAACACTATTGGAGCAGATGCCTCTATTCAATGAATTAAGAGAATGTAGCTGTGTACCTATCTATTTTTTAAAGTTGATTTATAGTACAGTTTCAATAATTACTACTTTTTACATTGTTATCTTCCTAGCAGTTATCCATTGTACAAGAAGCAGACAGGAATCATTGTTGAACAGGTGAGATAATGCTGTTTTTTTCTGCTCATTTTTCATGGAAATATTGCTTCCCAGGGTTCTCCAGACACTGCCTGCTCATAATGTGAGGTTTTAGACAGTCCACAGTTGCTTCAAGCATTATCAGTGTTGTCTCACCTGTTACACAATGATGCAGGCTTAGCCAATTTTTTATCTAGTTGGATAGATTCCAAATGGTACTTGTAGATGCTTTAGATCAGCATCACATCTATTCTTTCACAAATTCAGCAGTATTGCCATCCTGAAGCAGATGGATAAATAAATTCCTAGGCTTTATTGATTTTTTATAATAAAAAAAAACTTTCAACAATTAGAGCTAGGGGCCAGGGAGATGGCTCAGTAGAATAAGCTCTTCCTGTGCAATCCCTGGTTCTGCCACAAAAAAAAAAAAGTGCCAAACAATTAGACTCATAACTTAAGATGAAAATTAAGTCCATGAGGGCCTGCGAGATAGCTTAGCAGACTAAGTACCTACCTGCTTAGGCAAGCTCAGGGACTGGGATTCGATCCCTGGTACTGCATGATGTGCTGCCCTCCCCCTCAGGTACACTGAGCCTATGAGCCAGTCCTGGTATGGTGGCGTACACCTGTAATCCCAGTGCTGGGGAGGCTGAAAACAGGAGAATCACTGCAAGTCTGAGCTGTAGTGAGAGCCTGCACCAGATACATTAAAAACAAAATTAAGTTCATGATGGCCAAAACCTACGCACAATTTGTACTGAAAGAAAATGCTTTCAGAACTTTAAAAAAGTCAAACATAAGATTTGGGCTCTTTGAGGATTCCCTTTCACAGTTCAGTTAAATGTGAAGAAAAGTATCTATTTATGTTTGTTCATGAACTCTTTACCTACCCCTATGTCTTCAAGAGTTCCTCCTACTTTCTCCTCCAGGAGATTGAGTGTTTCTGTTTTAACATTTAGATCTTTAAACCATTTTGACTTTAACTTAGTGCATGGTGATAGAGCTGGGTCAAGTTTTAGTTTTCGGCATGTAGAAAGCCATGTTTTCCAGCACCATTTGTTAAAGAGGCTATCTTGCTTCCAGTGAGCTTGTGTAGCCCCTTTGTCGAAGATAAGATGGCTGAGTGTTTTCATAGATGCCGGTGCATCTTCTAATCTATTCCAAAGATCCTCAGGTCTATTTTGTTGCCAATACCATGTTGATTTTATCACAGTGGCTTCGTAGTATAATTTCAAATCAGGAATTGTGATGTCTCCTGCCTTGTCTTTATTGGCCAAGATTGCCTTTGCTATTCTAGGTCGTTTGTGGTTCCAAATAAATTTTAGGATTGATTTCTCTATATCTGGGAGGTATGTTGGTGGCAGTTTGACAGGGATTGCATTAAATCTGTACAGCAATTTTGGGAGTATGGCCATCTTCACGATGTTGGTTCTTCCTATCCAGGAGGATGGAATATCTTTCCATTTTCTGAAATCCTCTATAATCTCTTTTCTTAGGGTGTTGTAATTTAAGCTGAGCTGTAAATGGCTATGGTCAGCAATTTCTTTGAATAACTCACTATGGTTGTAGAATGCTGGACTGTGTTGGATTGTGGTGTCGAGTTCAAGCACCTAAGTTAGTTGAATGTCAATGGAGTGCCCACTTTTGACAGGTGTAAACAAAGGAAGGGTTGTAGAAAGAAAAAATCATGATGTGTGTGTATAGACAGTACAGTTGGGATAGATAACGCTGTGCTTCTACATAATTCTATGAGAGGCAAGATCTGCACTAATGGTGGTTGGACAGGATATTATGTCGGCTTCTAGTACTACAGTCATCCACTAGGAAAATAATTATTGAATTTTTGATATAATTCAGGTATAAAAAA
>PVKA01035341.1:7607-22795 GCA_004027165.1 Ctenomys sociabilis
AAAAAAAAAAAAAAAAAAAAAAAAAAAAAAAAAAAAAAAAAAAAAAAAAAAAAAAAGAATATAAAACAGTAATAGAAAAGGAATTAGAAATAATACAAGATTTTGCTACACACAGTAATAGCATTTTAGCAATGGCTACTGTATTATATGATGCTTTATATTATATGATGTATTATGGCTACTGTATTATATGATGTCTTTATATTCGTTTTCCAGATTAACAGATAATGACTTGATTGTCATGCATTTCTTCAGTTGCTCTTGGTCATGGAAGTATCTAATCTCTCTATTGAATTTTATAGATAGTTTTGCAGGGGACATCAATTTGGGTTGAAAGTTGTTTTCTTTCAGAACATCAAATATCTCACTCCAGGCTCTTCTTGATTTGATGGTCAGTTTGGAGAAATCTGCCGTGATTCTGATGTACATTCAATTATAGTTGATCTATAGGTGTTTCCTCTAATATCTTTTAATACTCTGTTCTTTTGCTCAATTTCTGGGATCTTCATTATTTTATGTGGGTGAATATTTATTTTGATTGTGGCTAGCTGTAGTTCTACATGTCACACTTAACTATATGTCAGATTCTTTTACCATGCTTGGGAAATCTTGTGCTACTGCTCCTGGAAATACTATTTCTGCCTTTTGTATTATCTCCAGCTATTTTGTTTGTACCCATCAATCTTATATTATTTTTTGCATCATCTTGCAGCTGTCATAGTGTTATTTCTTGGTTTTTCATCATTTTTAAGAGATGTTTTCTTTCATGTTCTCTAGCTGCAAGATCTGAAATTTTGTCTTTTGTTTCACTGACGCAGTTTGGCTTGATTTCAGTGGAATTCTTAATGTCATGGATATTAGCTTGAATCTGCTTCATTCATTCTTGCTCTTTCATGTGTTGTTCATTCATTGTTTCTATCATTTTCCTATTCCGTTCTATTTTTTATTTATGACATCCTTAGATGTGTTGTGAAATTCTTTCATGATTGTTGTCATTTCCATTTTTGAGAGATTACTTCTGATCTGATTTCCTCCATAGCCTCATGGAGTTGTTTCTTTACTTCAGTGGCTATCATCTCGGAAATTTCAATGATGAGACTTCCAAGTTTTTTATGACATTGTCTCTTGGACTTATTGTGTGGGCTAGAGGTCTGAGATTGCCTTTTCTTCCTTCATTTCATTCAGATTTGGCTCTAGGTCAGCAAGGCTTTCCAAAGTGTTGGGAGGCCTGGGTAGGCTTGCCACAGTTCTTCCTTTGTAGGATTAAATGTAGTTTCTACCTTATCTTGGAGAGGGCTGCAAGCCACAGTTCATGAAGGATCCAATGATGATGAGTGTGAGAAGAAAAAACACAATGTTCCCTATGGTGGTTTGCTGCAGGCTAATGCTTCACAAAGGTCCTGTAGGTTGCTGTGGTAGACAGTAAGTCCTGGTGGTCTTCAAGGTGAGGAACAGCAGCCAACTCAGCAAATTCCACCCAGAAGGGTGGGGAAATAAGGTTGGATTTTCCCAGTCTCCATGATAGTCTTCAGTGTGAGGCAGGGTGGCTGGAATTAGCAAACCCCAGTGAGTGATGGGGGCTAGCCTATTAGATCTTTCAGGCCATCTTCACACCTGCAAGGG
This sequence comes from Ctenomys sociabilis, assembly GCA_004027165.1. Taxonomy (NCBI): domain Eukaryota; kingdom Metazoa; phylum Chordata; class Mammalia; order Rodentia; family Ctenomyidae; genus Ctenomys; species Ctenomys sociabilis. Next base: position 9,231 of record PVKA01035341.1, read on the forward strand.
GGTGCTGCATTCAGAAAACTCCAAGGCGAAGGCTGGCATGTTGGAGCTAGGGTTTCTGAGTCTCTATCAGTCTTCAGGGCAAGAGGGGGTGACTGGAATTGGAAAACTCCAGAAAGGGGGTCAACTAGCTTGCCAGGTCTTTCCACTAGTCTTCAGGCCAGCCAGAGGCTGCACGATCTGAATTTATCTTTTTAAAAGCTGAGTCATAGAGCTATTGAGATAGCTCAGTGGACTGATTGCCTTCTTAGAAGCACAGGGGCCAGATTTGACCCATGACACCACAAGCTATGCTGGTTCTGCCCTTGGGTGCTCTGAGCCAACAATGGAGTCAGGGCATGGTGGCACATGCCTGTAATTTCAGCACTAGGAATGCAGAAAACAGGAGGATCACAGAATCCAAGAGAATGAATGAGTAATAAGACCCTACACACAAAAAAACCTAAGATAATAAATAAATAAATAAATAAATAAATAAATAAATAAATAAATAAATAACTCACATATTTTTTTAACTGTTCCTCAGTTGATCAGCATTGAGTTGTTTCCAAGATTTATCTATGACAAATTGTGCTGCTGTAAACATGGGCGCACATATATCACTGGGGCATGATGCTTTCAGGTTTTCTGGAAAAATGCCCAGGAGGGGAATAGGTGGGTTGAACTGGACATGTTTGGTGAGTCCTTGTTTGGTGAGATGTCTTCTTCTTGATTTCACAAGTGGCTGCATCAGTTTACACTCCCACCAAGAGTGGAGAAGCATTCCTTTATTCCCACAGCCCATCCATCTGTGACTCATTCCTTCTTCAGGAGTATGTTAATTATGTTCAGTGTATATATAGGGTTTTTGAAGTTTCTTTTGCCATCAATTTCCGATATTATTTCACTATGTTTAGGTAATATGCATGTAATAATTTCAATACCATTGCATTTATTTCAGTATGTTCTATTCGTCTGAATATAAACTACTTTAAGACTTCTCTGGTAAGGCTTCAGCTTACTTTAAGCTTCTCAGGTAAGGCTCTGGTAAGCCTTACCAGAGAATATGTCCTCTAATGTTTTTAAGTGAAATGTAAATATCTACTGAGCACATTTGTTTACAGGTTTGGGTCCGTTCTGTGATTTCTTTACTGATTCATTGTTTAGATGGTTTATTTCTTTGTGACAATGAGGTATTAAGTTCTACAATTACAAATGTATTAATTGGGTGCTCCCATATTTGGTCATACTGCTTTATGATTCTTATCACTTCCCCTTGTAGATTTACCATGACATGTGGCCTTTATGATCTCTTTTTATCATTCTTCATTCAAATTTGTCATTATTTGCAAACATAATGATACCTGTATGTTTTATAGATTTCTGTTATATTGAAGTTTGTTTTTCTTTCATTGATTTTCAGTCTATGAATTTGTTTCTTAATTAAGTATGCTTCTTGTATACTACATATTGTTAGATCTTGTCTCTTGACTCATTCATTCTCTCATTCTACTTTATTTGATTGGTGAATTGAGGCTTTTTACGTTGATGGTTACAAATGGTATGTGTTGTCTTTTCTTTGTCATGATGTTTTCCTGTTGTTGGTTTCTTGTTTTTTTCCGTTCTGTTTAATTGCTTGTCCTTCCTAGCGGTTGGTTTCTGATGTCACTTTGGAATTGTGGGCATTTTAATCTGTTCCAAAGAATGTCTTTCACTAGTTCTTGTAGGGTCAGTTATGTACTCATCAATTGCTTTAATCTCTCTTTATCAGGGAAATATCTTCTTTCTCCATGAAATTTGAAAAGTGGTTTCACAGTGTATATTGTTCTGAGTTGGAAGTTTTTTACCTTTAGGACAAATAATACTTTACTCAAGGTTTTCTTGACTTGAGGGTTTGTGTTGAGAAACCTGCCATGGTTTTGATGGGACTTCCTTTATAGAAGATCTGTTTCTATTAACTTTCTGTAATACTTCTTAATATTCACTATTTATATTGAATTTATGGGATATGGATTATTATGTCTTATAGTACCTTTAATTTCTTTATGGATAACTGTAGTTCTATATGCCTCACTTAATTATATACCAACTTCTTCTTCCCTTGCTTAGGAAATTTTTTGCAATTACTTCTCCAAGTAGTAACTCATGTCATTTGTTGACTATTGGTTTTTATCTGACACCAATTATTATTATACTATTAGTCTTTGCACTGTCCTTCAGCTGTTGAATTTTTGTTTCCTGAACTTTTGTTTTCTTAAAGAGATCTTTTCTTTTGTGATTGTTAGCTATGATCTTGTCTTGAAGGACTAAGACATTGTCATTAACATTATTCAAGTTATTTTTCCAGCTTTCAGTGAAATTTTTAATGTCCTGAGTGATGTTTTGAATACATTTCATGTATCTGACTTAATTTTTCACATTGTATTTTCTATGTGATATTTCATCCAACCCAGGTAGAGTACAATTTTAATTCTAGCACACAGGAGGCTGAAACACCAAAATAACTATGAAAATGTAGGCAACATGGTCTATATAGTAAACTCAAGGCTGGTCTGGTGTGGCCGTGACTAAAAAAATAAAATCAAAGAGAGAGAGAGAACAACAAAATTATAGGTGAGTCATGATGCTTTTTTATTTTAGCAAACAACCTTACCTCTCAATGTTTCTCCTTAGTTCAATCCTGTTCAACACAAGAATTATAAACAAAGTCTGGAGCAGGCGAGCAGGAAGGTGAGAGCTACTGAGGCCCTACATGGCCACTTCAGCATGTCAGACTTTGATGAGTTCAAGCGGCAGCCCAACAAGAATAAACAAGAGCTGGACAAAAAAAACCTACATCGGAAGCACAGCCACAGCCGCTCTCGGAACCTGGACTGCAAGCACCGGGGCAGGAGCCGAGACCAGCACAATAGGGATCAACGCAATGCCTCTAGGGACAGGACGCAACATAGCAAATTGCAACATAGCAATTTGATCAGAGATGCTAAAGAGGAGCATGGTGGATTGATCTGCTCCCCCAGCCATAAGAAGAAAAAGATCCATAAATACTGGGATGTGCCACCACCTAGCTTTGAGCACATAACCCCGATGCAGTACAAGGCCATGCAAGCTGCTGGCCAGATTCCAGCCACCACCCTCCTTCCCACCATGACCCCTGATGGCCTGGCTATGACCTCAACGCCAGTGCCTGTGGTGGGGAGCCAGATGACCAGACAGGCCCATCGCCTCTATGTGGGCAATATCCCCTTTGGCATCACTGAGGAGGCCATGATGGATTTCTTCAACACCCAGATGTTCCTGAGGGGGCTGACCCAGGTTCTTGGCAAGCCAGTCTTGGCTGTGCAGGTTAACCAGGACAAGAACTTTGCCTTTTTGGAGTTCCGCTCAATGGACGAGACGACCCAGGCAGTGGCTTTAGATGGCATCGTCTTCCAAGGCCAGTCACTGAAGATCCGCAGGCCTCATGATTACCAGCCACTTCCGGGCATGTCAGCGAACCCGTCAGTCTATGTGCCTGGAGTAGTGTCTACCATGGTCCCTGACTCTGCCCATAAGCTGTTCATTGGGGGCCTGCCCAGCCACCTGAATGATGACCAGGTAAAAGAGCTGCTGGCATCCTTTGGGCCTCTCAAGGCCTTCAGCCTGATCAAGGACAATGCCACAGGGCTCTCCAAAGGCTACTCCTTCTGTGAGTACGTGGACATCAACATCACTGACAAGGCCATCGCAGGGCTGAACGGGATGCACCTGGGGGACAAGAAGCTGCTGGTCCAGAGGGCAAGTGTGGGGGCCAAGAATGTCATGAGCACCATCAACCAGGTCCCTGTGACCCTGCAAGTGCCGGGTCTGGAGAGCTCTCAGGTGCAGGAGGGTGGTTCCCCGACTGAGGTCCTGTGCCTCATGAACATGGTTCTGCCTGAGGAGCTGCTGGATGACGAAGAGTATGAGGAGATTGTGGAGGACGTGCGGGATGAGTGCAGCAAGTACGGGCTAGTCAAGTCCATTGAGATTCCCAGGCCTGTGGATGGTGTGGAGGTGCCTGGCTGCGGAAAGATCTTCGTGGAGTTCACCTCTGTGTTTGACTGCCAGAAAGCCATGCAGGGCCTGACTGGCCGCAAATTCTCAAACAGAGTGGTTGTCACGAAGTACTGTGACCCTGACTCCTACCATCGGCTGGACTTCTGGTAGAGCCAGCAGAGGGCAGTTGGGAGCAGTGGAGCTTTCTGCCTGCCCCACCATTTCCCCGAAGACCCAGGCAGGAGTGAGAGCAGGGACAGCAGCAACAGCTGGCAGCAACTGCATGGCAAGGGAGGGATGGGGTAGGGGAGGGGGACAGGAAGCGCACACAGTCTACACAATACACATGCACCCACAGACATGGGGATGGGGTCAGGCCAGCATGTGCAGTGAAGTGCAGGCAAGGCCTGGCCCCTCGCCAATCTCCACTCCCTTTCTTCCTCGGCAGGAATGTAGCATGTTTCTATGTTCAAAACAGCCAAACCTCAGACTCTTGTCAGGCCTTCCTGCCCCTACCCAGTTTCCTAGGTAATGGCCCCTATTCCCACCAACCCCCTGCCCCACCCCAATGCATGACCTGGCCCCCTATGTGGCAGTTTCATAATTGCTAAGATGCATTTGCTCATTAAACATTTTGTTGTATTAAAAAAAAGTGAGAGCTGTTGTTACACACCTGCAATCCTATCACTGCAGAAGGCGAGATACTACTATCACCATGAGTTTCAGTCTGCTTTGGGGGACATAAGGTCAAGGGCAATCTGAACTACAATGACTCTCTGAAAATAAATAAGCAAATAGAATTATAATGGAGCTGAATAAAATTTCATTAAGGAGATGTATTTAGCCAGCTGTCAAGTGTCACTTGCACATGAGGTGGTTATAGGAGAACTACAAAGTCTAAACGAGACTACAACATAGTGAGCTTTTGTCTCAACATCAACACAATGCAAAAAAGGGTGGAGAAAAAAGGCCTAAAGCTCTGACTTTGAGCCAAAACCATACCCAACACAACATACAACACACCGTATGTTATGAAGTATCTATCTAATATTTTATAGTAGCACTTTAAATTCTTGCTTTGTTGTGTTTGGATTTTGTTGTCTTTGTGCTTTGTCGTGATTTCTTTTGCTTTTAAAGACAGGATGACGCAAAGTACTTTAGATTGTCTTTGAACTCATTGTGAAGGCCAGGCTACCAAAAAACTTGGGTAAGTCCTGACTCAGGCTGCAGCATACTCAGATAACAGGCCTACCCCAGGTCCCCTTGTTGTTTTGTTTGTTTTTCATGTTTCGTGGTTCAAGGATTTAAATCAAAGCATTTGAAGTGACATATTTTGGCAAACATCTATTATTTATTTATTTTGGTATTGGGGATCAAACTCAGGACCTTGCACTTGCCAGGCAGATACTTATGCTGCTGAACTAATTCCCTGGCCATGGCAGACAAATTTTTACTTAATTAAAATTTATTTGAAGGCATCCTTGGTAAGTCTAAGAATAGGGGTTACCTTGAAATTGGAACACTCTTTACGTGGCCTCCAAGAGTGTTAGGATATCGTCATGTTCTCTGAGGTTCAAGCTTTTGAAGTATTTTAAAGTTGGAAACTTGATTTCATTCATCTTCCCTAGTCCATTCAGTGACACAATAAGTTGTCATGGCAGATTTTTAAAAACCTGCAATAGAGCATTTGCTATCTCTATTCCCACACATCTATAAAAATGTTACATGGATTAATAATTATTTATTAAAGTTCTTAAAATAAACAGAACACATTCCATTTTGCAGGGTCTCCCCAATATCTCCTGATTGCTGTCACAGTAGGAATGGAGATGGTAAGGTAGTTGAGCCATGAGTCACTTCCTTTGCCATTCTAGGCTCTTGTTCCATGGACCAGAAGCCTCCAAATTAAGAAGAGGCTGAGATTTGAGAACACTACGAAAACACTTTCGAGAGAGACTGGAATTTAAAGGAATACTATTTGGAAATACATGAGGTACTGGGGTCATGGTGCTAATAGGGGAAGACTAATGGCTTTGTAGGCACTCAGGTGAAATAAATTGTTCTTGGTAAAGTCTTTTCCAAACACAGACCAGGATCCATGGCCCTGAGTTGGTCTTCATGGGCTAGAAGGAGTATCTGAGATTGTCATGGACAGACATCGCTTCCTGGATGTTACCCAGTGTGCTTCTTGTAGATATCTCAAGATGAGTACAGAAAGCCCGCTGCCTCTGTATGAGCTGGTGAAGAAGAGTCTGCTAAAGAGTGAGACCATATCCTGCACTGCTCTTCAGAACCTGCCCACACTGATCTTCAGTGATTTATTCATGGATTCCTTCATAGAGGAACACAATGAAGCCCTGAAGGTGACGGTGGTGGCCTGGCCATTCTCATATATCCCTTTGATGTGCCTGTTGAATTTAAGGAAACACAAGACCCTCCACTGTAAATATGAAGAATTCATGGTAGAAGAAAAAAAAGAAACAGACCTTGCAAGTGAGATTGGATGGACCTGATATACAGTTGTTGCAGAAGGTTCACCTCAGGTAAGTATGATACACAGATACTGCGAAGCAGGAGAGGAGAGTCCAGGTAAGTGACAGTTGCTTTCAAGAGCACAGGAGACTGTTGTGTGGGGCATCTTGTGACGTGAAGCAGGATTACAGAGACTTTGAATTTTGTTTAGGTCATCATGGGAAGGGCTTTCTAGATAATAATGATGCAAATCCACGTTGTGGTGAACTAAGGAGGAAGCTGAATCTTCTCATAAGACTGTAAGTTGAACCAAGCTACATGAAAAAGTTAAAACTACAGAAAAAGATAGGCATGAAATGTATGAGTACAGCTGATTCTGAGAAAGTTCAAGAGAAGCACAAAAAGAAAGTTGGATCTTTACCTGAATTCTTTTTATTTATTTTTTATTTTATTGAACTACAAATGTCAATCAGACAGTTTCAAGACACCTTAACAATACAGATTCGATAAATTAATACATTGCAAACTGTTTTCATAATATTTTGGTATTGTACAAGGTGAATATATGATATTATATTTACAGATATTATTTTAGCAGATATCTCTTATCAGTGAATTAAGAGTGTAGCTGCTTACTTATCTTATTTTTTATACCTGAATTATATCAAAAATTCAATAACTATTTTCCTAGAGGATGACGGTAGTACTAGAAGCTGACATAATATCCTGTCCAACCACCTTTAGTGCAGATCTTGCCTCTCATAGAATTATGTAGAAACACAGCATTATCTATCCCAACTGTACTGTCTATGCACACACATCATGATTTTTTCTTTCTATACCCCTTCCTTTGTCTACACCTGTCAAAGATGGGCACTCCATTGTCATTCAACTAACTTAGGTGCTTGAACTCGACACCACAGTCCAACACAGTCCAGCATTCTACAACAATAGTGAGTTATTCAAAGAAGTTGTCAAACATATCCATTTACAGCTCAGCTTAATATTATGGGCTCACAATGTATACTTCATTTTTATACTTTTCTGCTGGATGGTTAAGACCTAGATAGATCAAGACTTATATACCAACACATGAACTTTATATTTCTTATGTGGTCAGTGAAGTCATGTTGGTGAGTCACGGCCAATGCCTGACCAGTTTGCTCTCTGTGAGAGCCTGAGAGAAAGTTTTCTCTTCATGTGACTCTCCCCAGACACACTATAGAACTTCAATCTCTTTCCTCTGTGGCTCCATAATCTCCTTTTTCTGAAAATTTGGAGCTCACTGAGTTGCATGATGTTGTAGTACAGGTTCTCCTATGTCCTGAATCTTCGCTGACCTTGAAAGGCTAGGTCCAAAATGTTGGCTGGCCTTGTGGCTCTTCTATTTCTCCAACTCTGACTTGTGATCTTAGGTTGTTAACCATCCAGAAGAAAAGCTGATTAGTATCCTGCAGCATATGCCATTCACTTTGCCTTATCTGACTCAATTGATTTTAGTTGTTGTATGTTTCCTTTTGTATTTCTGCTTTTCGCTTGTTATACTAGGGAGACTACGATGTTTACATATCCGTGTCTGGTTTCTTTCACTTATGAGTATATGTTCAAATGGCATCCACTTCAGTATAAATGCTTCAAACTTATCATTCTTAATAGGTGAATTCTGAGGCTGCTTACATTTTCACCCACAGCAGGTGGAAACTGCAGATGCTGCACTGGAGGGATGGATATGAGGACTTCTAGACTGCAGGGCCCAGAGTCATGAGTGCTTGAGTGAATGTCAGAAGGTTCTTTTTTTTAAATTTAGGACAGGGTGTACAGGGTGTTTAAGGTCTCAGTGCATAGATTAGATTCACAGTGATCCTCTTGTTTATAGCCTCCCAATTGCTGGAATTATAGGAGTGCACCATCATGCTTAGTTTGAATTGCAGTCTCAGTGTGCCCCAGGGATGGGCTGGCATGGCAGACCCAGGGAGTGAACCCCCATCCTCTGTGTCTACCTAAGCAGGCACTTTAAGCCACTGAGCTATTTGGTCAGCCCAGAAGGTTCTATTGAGCTATTTGGCCAGCTCAGAAGGTTCTATACTGGAAACCAGGGTTTATTAGACAAGAATTTGACCTTCAAAATATTTGCAAAACTTTTCTTAAAGACTGGATTTAGTCTAGTGCCACAGAAGACAAACTACAACTCTGCCTATTGGAGTATGCCAGAAAGAGAAAAGCTTAAGTACACCTAAACTGTGAGAATTTGATAATCCACTCACACGCTATCTTTACAGTCCTGAAGCTTCTGGGTGATCTGAAACTGGATTTTATCCATGAGCTGCACCTGTTTAGTGACTAGGGCGGGGGAAGTGTGAAAGTATTCATTCCTCAGCTCAGGAAGATGAAAAATCTTCACACATTTTACTTAAGTAGGCTGAGTCCAAACAAGTTTACCTCAGTTAGGAAAAATAAATGGTGTTTCTGCATCTGTGCTTCTCACTGAGGACAGCTGCAAAGGCTCTGGGAGATTCATATGGCTGAAGTCATTTTCTTGCAGGGAATGCTGCATGACTTCTCATGAAAGGTTGGTGGGCTCCCCAGCACACACATAGTTATAGTACATATTGAAAGGGCATTTCTGGGCCCATCTGCTGCCCTTAGTATCTGGCCAGCTCTTTTTTCTGGTATTGTGTATTGAAATGAAGGACTTTGTTGCTTAGTAAAATCTCCAACACTTTTTAAATGTGAAGAGCAGCTCTAAGTCACTAAATGCCTAGGTTGTGGTTAAATTCATAATCCTCTTCCCTTAGTCTCCCAGAGTACACAGAAACAGGCATACAGCTCATTCTTTTTATAATATGGTGCTCACAATGCAGTCTTTTTTTTTCTTTTGATTATTTGTAGTTTTAATCTATATTTTTTCATACAATTTTGTTTGCTCTGATTTTTGAATGTTTTCTTTTTTCAATCTTTTATTAATTTTAATGAGAAAGAAACAGCAATGAGACAGTGTCAAAACAGGTTATTAGGACAGTTACAATAATTAATACATTGCGTATTGTTGTATTCTTGGTAGTTATTCACAGTAAAATATGGATACATGATCTCTTGTCTAAACAACATTAGTACAAAACTTCCTTCTCATTGAACTAAGAGAAAGTAGCTGTATAGCAATCCTCATTATTTTGTTTATGCATATATTTTTTCACTACAAAATGGTCCATTTATATCCTCCTTTTTTGTTTTGTTTTATCAGAAATACATGTTTCACTGATGTTAGAATAGATGTATTTGGAGGAATCCTTAAAGGACCTTTTCATACTTGATGCCAGTTCAAATATTGTGGGTACTTGAATTCAGCAAAATATCCCAATATAGTCCAATAGTCCATAATAGTAGTAGGAGCTGGGCATGGTGGTGCAGGCCTGTAATCCCAGCACTTGGGAGGCTGAGGCAGGAGGATTATTGTGAGTTCAAGACCAGCCTGAGCTACAAAGTGGGCTTAAGGCCAACCTGAACTGCATAGTGAGACTCTGTCTCAAAAAGAAAAAAATAATAGTAGTGGGAGTGGGTTATCAGCAGAACAGGCAGTTTTCAGAAGTTGTTGACTTGAGCCTTTTATAGCATTAGATGGCTTCTACCTCAGTCTGATAAAAGCCATCTATGACAATCTAACTGCTAACATAACTTTTTTTTTTTTTTTTTTTTTTTTTAGGAAAATTACCTTGGAAGTTTATTCTGAGTAATCATTTAAGCAATTAAATGTTCTATGAGTTTTGGGTTTTGAGTAACTTCCTGGGTACTGTTTAGTGATTTTCTTCATTTCATATTGGGGCTCTCAGGCAACTCTTATAATGTTAATTTCTCAGATAAGCTATTTTTTACTTCCTGTGACAAACATAATGGCATGAGTACCTTCACCCAAGAAAATGAATTGGGCTCTTGTGTTATTCTTTAACTGAGAACCACAGACTAACTAAATTTGTCTCCTACTGCTTGCCTTCCTCAGGGCCTGCTAGTATATGGTGGAAAGATTAAAACTAGGACAAAGTTCAACCACTGGATGAATAGCCAAGAACTTGAATTGCCTCTACAGAAGGAACACATAATTCAGAGTGGATCAGATACCTTAGAAAACAAAAGTGTATTCCATACTGATCTGGAGATTGAAAAGTCTCAGATATTGATGCAGCATGGTCAGGGATGGAGCTGATCTGCTTTCTGACTTGTGGAAGGTCACCTTCATGCTTGGCCTCATATTCCACATGTGTAAATGCATCATCTCTGCATCCATTTCTGTCTAGCGCTTTGAAGAGGTTTCAGTCCATAGTTGGCTGGCTCCAAGGCAGAGTGACATGGCTGGGGGTACACTGCACAGGAGAAATAGTTCATGGCAAGAAGGCAGGAGACACCACAGTAGAAAACAGCAGCAGAGCTGCTAACACAATTCTAAGTGGGGAAAAACTGAAATCTTTTACTCTCAGATCAGATACAAGATAAAGATGTCCTCTATCACTACTTCTATTCAATATAGTTCTGGAACAATTAGCTAGAGCCATTAGACAAGATAGAGAAATAAAAGGAATAAGAATAGGTAAAGAAGAAGTTAAACTGTCATTATTTGCAGATGACATGATACTCTACTTGGAAAAGACCAAAAAAACTTCAACAAGAAGCTATTAGAATTAATACACAAATGCAATAGTATAGCAGGCTACAAAGTTAATACCCAAAAGTCAATAGCATTCCTCTACACAGATAACAAACACACCGAGAGGGAAAATGGAGGAATTAATCTAAGTAAAGAAGCTAAAGATCTATTAAATGAAAAGTACAGCACTCTGCAAAAAGATCATAGAGGATTTCAGAAAATGGAAAGATAATTCCTGCTCCTGGGTAGGAAGAACCAACATGGTAAATATGGCCATACTCCCAAATTGTTATGCAGATTTAATGCAATCCCTATCAAATTACCACCAACATATCTCACAGACTTAGTGAAATTATTTCTAAAATTTATTCAGAACTACAATGCAGTCTTGATGATACAAAGAATAGTGTTTTAAAATCTTAGAGAGGCCTGGGAGATGGCTCAGTGGAATAAGTGCTTCCCTGGCAAGCACAAGGGTCTGAGCTCAATCTTCGGTTCCACCCTCCTCCAAAATAAAATCTTAGAGATTTTGTGATTTTAGCATTATGTTTTCAAAATTGGGTCTTTTTTATTTTCATAATTATTTCTCTTTTGGGGGAAGAGGTGGTTTAGACACAGTGATATAGTTGAATGAAACTCTCTACCTGAATCATACCGGGATGAATTTGTGGTCTCTAAAACAAAAGAAGGAATTTTAGGAACAAACAGTAAGAGCAGTGGTTAAGAGCAGAATATAACCCTGAGGGGACTTGACTGACCTCATCAGATACAAGTTACATTTTTTGTTATGTAAGTCTTGCTTTATCTTGGTCTTAACCATCCAGCAGAAGAGTATAAAAACGAGTATATAAAATAAAGCTATAATATGCTAAGCTGTAAATGGCTCTAGTCAACAACTTCTTCGCATAACCCAATACTACTGTGGATTGTGGGACTCTGATCGTTTTGCTGAAATTCAAGCACGTATAATAATTGAATGACAATAGAATACCCATCTTTGACAGGACTAAAGGAAAAAAAAAAGATACAAAGGAAGGACCATCCTGTGTTTATATAAACAATACAGCTAGGATAAATATGCAGTACTTTCACATAATTCTATGAGAAGCAAGATTTGCACTAATAGCGTTTGCACAGGATATCCTTTCTGCTTCTCGTACTATGGATAACCACTACGAAGATAACAATGTAAAAAGTATTAATTATTGAAACTGTACTATAAATCAGCTTTAAAAATAGGTATACAGCTACATTCGCTTAATTCAATGAATTGAGGCATCTGCTGTAATGGTATCTGTAAATAGAGTATCATGTATGCACCTTATACAACAAACAAACACTATGCAAACAATTTGCAATGTATTAATTGCTGAATCTGTTCTACCAATTTGATTTGAAACTGTCTCATTGCTATTTGTTCTTCAATAAAATTATGGAAAATAAAAAAAAGAGCAGAATAGTTTTACTGGGTGAAATAAATCTGTTGTCTGACATAAGTACAGAAGGAGACCCAAGCGGGTTGCTCAGGAGTCTGCCTTTTCTACTGGCTTCATAAAGCAAAACCTCAAAGTGAGGCACGTCTAGGATAGAAAATGTGGGAACTTGCTGGGTGGACATGAGGTGGCAAAAAACTATACTCAACCAATAAGGTAAGCACAATTGCTCAGGTAAAATTCATTAACTCTAGGACCAAATGGGAAAGCGAATCACACAGCAAGTGAGCATGAATACAGAAAAGTTTATCCAGTACTCCATAGCTGTTGGATTAGTGACTTTTCCTGGTTTTCTCAAGGTGAATGTTAATCCTGGATGCTTATATTTAGAGAGGTATGCATTTCTTTGATCTTTGGTCTTGATATTTGGCCCCAAAGAAAGCATCAGTCTTTCACAGTTGCAAGGTATCATGTCTTTCATTCTGTCTTTCAGAGCCTAGCCCTGCCTGACTGCCTATAATATTTTTATCTTACTCAGCTGCCTACAACAACAGGGTGTCACTAAGGAGTTCAGGCAGTCTTTGAACTCATAGTGTATTTGTTAGAGGCCTCAAATTTTTTATTCTCCAGCATAGACCTCTTAAGGGCTTTGTTACAAGCATGTGTCAACACACTTGAACTAGTAAATAAATACCCAAGTTGTTGATATTTTGGATTTTTTAAAAATGTATTTAGTACAGGGTCTACAGGGTCTCATTACATAGATCAGACTTGAAGTGATCCTTCCTAGTTTTCAGCCTCCCAACTGCTGGGATTACAGGCGTGCACCACCATGTCAAATGTCAGTTGCTGTCTCATTGCTCCTTGGGGGCAGAGCTGACACAGCACTCTGGGATCGAACCCCTGGCCCCTGCATTTACCTAAGCAGGAGCTTTAATGTGCCGAGATATCTGATCAATCCCTAACATCTTTCTTTCTTTCTTTCTTTCTTTCTTTCTTTCTTTCTTTCTTTCTTTCTTTCTTTCTTTCTT
>PVKA01035342.1:0-22695 GCA_004027165.1 Ctenomys sociabilis
CACTTAGAGCGGTCAGTCACACTTCCTGGAGCTCACTTAGAGCTGTCACACTTCCTGGAGCTCACTCAGAGTAGTCACACTTCCTGGAGCTCACTCAGAGCAGTCACACTTCCTGCAAGTTGCCAGACAGTTGTAGATGAGCCAAAAAACACCCAAGAAAGATCCTTTGATACTGCTTCAGTGAAATCTAACTATGTTCTTGTAATTCAAATAGAATATTCACCTTAATTCAAATTATTTTATCATAATATTTGCATCATTTGACTTCAAATATGAGGCACTGAGATTCTAAATACTTTAGTGGAGAGCCTAAGGAATATTAAGATAAAGGCCTTCTTGAAAGGTGGTATTTCTGGTGAACCTCAGCCTTTAAGAGTAGATTTTCCATGTTGCTTCTAACACGTGTTTCTCAGTGTAACATATCCCCAGAATCTATAGAGGAAAATCCTGACAGGTATATACTCATCACTTCCTTAAATTCATATAGGGAAAGTAATGTTAAATAAGAAAAAGTAAACTATAATAAATTGCTATTACACAAAGAGATGAAGACTTGATGTACTTATTGTAAGAGATGTTCATGCAAATCCGTAAAAAGCAGAGGACTCCCTCCTAAAATAGGCCAAGTTATGAACAAGTTATTTGCAAAAGGATAAAGGATATTACTTCATTACTCTATAACTATGATCCAGCTCATTAGAAATTAAAGACATACAAATTAAAAATGAACAGCATATTTGAGTGTTGGTACTGATAAAGATGAAACATAATAAAGCCCAGATTTAGTGAATGTATGGGAAGAAGACAAACTTATCCATGACTACAATGTGTAAATATGGAGTAGCATGACAATATTGATCAAGAATCTTAAAGGCGACGATTACATGTGTTAAGAATTTTTTTTAAGAAAATAATTGAACAATTGTTATCTTCTTTATATCCAAACAACAATTTTCTATTAACAAGATTCTGATGAATTATTTATTTTTTCAGAATGAAAAGCTACTTAGTATTATAAAAACCCTGTCCTCACAATACACCAAAATGAAGCAAATGCAAAGACTTTTTAGACAGCACCCACAATTCAAAAGCTGTAATCACAAGAACAAAGAGAAGCACAGAATGAAAGAGGCAGATGGAGACTATGTGAGCCCCATTTGTGCACCTGTGAGGAATGGGTATTCTGGAACACTAAAAAGCTGTAAGCAGAAACAAGGACACCTGGGCACTAACCATCTTACTTTCCCTGGATGAAAATAAAGCCTTACTAATGTTAAGTTCAATTCAAGAACCAGAAGATCCCAATATTTGTATACAATACCTTAAACAGAAGTGCACAGATTGTTAATGTTCAGTCCTTCCAGAAGGCTGGGGTGAGCTTGGGATACAAAAGATTCATGGCTCAGCACAAATGGAATATCTTCTCTCATGAAGTGCCACTGTACTTAGGACACAGAACATCAACTGCACTTTTGTGGTCTATTTCATAATCAGAATCAAGGGAAATCCTTCAACAAAATGCACTGTGTTCAATTAGAAACTTAACCTAGCTTACAGCATGTGTACATGTGTAAGTCTTTTCTCAATAATTGGAATGTGTGCACCTATTGAAATTCAAGCTTATTTTCAATTTCTTAAACTATCCCAAAATGGGGATCAAAGCATCCTAGAATTTGTAAGCATAACCTGCTAAACCAAACAAAAGCATTGCCATTTCTCATGCTTGATACATTCAGGCTATCTTGTAATTTGGACAAGGTCATTCATTAATTATGTGTGTCAATGTTATGAGTCTATAATTGCAATCTGGACTTTTTGTGTTCCTCTCATTATATTTAGGAGGGAAGTGTTTTAAATATTGCTAACCTTTGATACTATTTATCCTCTGAGGCTACATGATGCCAGAATATTTTAATAGAAATTGAAAAGTAAAGTCAATCACTACCATAAGTAGTTATTCTATATGAAGTCAAATATGCCTATATTTCTAAGCATCCAAAGATTTATCCCATTGGAAAATCTTTCAACCAGTGTTGGTGACACTATAGCAATGCTGTGAAGTTTATTAAATATTTAGAGTTATATCTTAACCAAGTCCACTGCAGTAAAATATAGATAGACCTTCTCTTTTTCTCTCTGAAGATAAACTCTTACATGATATTAAATTTACCATTTGGCTGATAATTCATTAGCATGTAATTTTTCCATTCTCTTTCTGATCAATAGCCAAACTGAGGGACTGTCATTTAAAAATCTCATTAATTAATATTTCATTCATTTAGCGAACAATTATTGAACACTCCTTAGCTAAGACCTACGTGCACCCCTGAGCATGTAAAGTCAAATAAGTCATCAAGGAAAGTTATGGCCTAGAGTATGAGTAAGAGTGGCAATTGGCAAATAAATTGCAATATAGTACATGGAAACTACTGGGAAAAGGAGCATGCAAGTAGAGCATGGCAATCAGAAGAATGCTCCTAAAGATGACTCAAGTCTGGGAAAGCTTGCTAGAGGTGAGCTGTGAACCAAGATGCAAAAGATGTGGGAGAGAAGATGACACGTCAACAACAGCAGGAAATATGCAGAGGAAAATGTTACCTATAAATCATCACACAGGTGTGATATAGAATGACCCATTTACAGAAGTACATGTCCAAATATAAGGGTATGTATAGTAAAAACAGAAAATAATAAGAATTAAGCCAAAGAATTGGGTCCGAACACTGAAAGTAATATAAAGTCTCTTGACTTTAAACAAAAGGAAATGTGATGATACAAGTGTTTTGAAAGCAAGCCATTTAGTTGCTACAGGGAAGTCAAACTGAAAAGAAAGCCCACTAGAGAAGGGATATGCAGTGTTACAGCAATAATCTGTGAAAGAAAGTTTAGGCTTGGCATGGTGGTGTAATCACCAATCAAAAGAAAGAGACTGGTAGATCAAGAAGCAGGATTCAACAATAACTGTATATAAGAAATATATTTAGCTGAAAAAGAAATTTGTAGACTAAGAGACAAATGACAGAAAAAATACTCCATATCACAAGAACCCAGAAAAAAAAAGCAAAGGTAGCTATTCTGTTTGCAAATGATGTGAAATTTAGGCCAAGAATAATCACTGGAGATGAAGTTACTACATACTTATTAGCAGAAAACTTCAAGGAGAAGAGATAACAATCATAAATATGTATGCACAAAGTATGGGTGCCTAACTATGTAAAACAAACATTGATAGACATGAAAAAAAAATTAGCACTAACACAATTCTGTTTTTTTTTCCTGAACTGGGGATTGAACTCAGGCCAGGGAAGCACTTGTTCCACTGAGCCATCTCCCAGCCCCACTAACACAGTTCTAGTGGGGTTATATAGAAAATATATGTAGAAAACATATAGATCACCCATGAAAAAACTCAGCAAAGAAGAACCAAACTAAACCAAGTCCATGAACAAATGGAGTCAGTAGATTGCTGCACACAACATCAGAATATACATTATTCTCATCTACCTTTGGGACATACTCTAAAAGAGACCATATATTAGCCCATACAGCATGCTTACAGAGATGCAAAGAAACTAAAATTTTCTCATGCATATTATCAGACCATACTTCAATGAAATTGGAAATCAAATTGATGGTGAAAAAAGCTTCAAAAACTCCATAACCCCATGGAAATTGAATACAACCTCTTGAACAACCAATGATCAGAGATGAAATTTAAAAACAAATTAAACAAAATGTACAATAAAAGGAAAATGCCAGTAAAACATAACAGAACCCGTGGGACACTATGAAAGCAGTTCTAAGATGGAAATTTATAGTGGTGAATTTGCACATGGAAAAATCAGAACAAGTTCAAATAAACCTTAATATTGCATTGCAAGCTTCTAGGAAAAGAGTAAATCAAGGCCAAACCTCATGTGAGGGAAAAATGATAAAGATCAGAGCAGAAATTAATGCAACTGAGACCAAGAAAACAATACAAAGAATGAGTGAATTAAAGAGCTGAGTTGGGGAGCCAGGGAGATTGAGATGGCTCGGTAGAATAAGTGCTTGCCTAGCAAGAACAAGGTCCTGAGTTCAATCCCCGGGTCCACCAAAAAAAAAAAAAAAAAAAAAGGAGTTGAGTCTTTGGCCAGCCAAATAGCTCAGCAGATTAAAGCATCTGGAGGCAGGTGCAGGAGCCAGAGGTTTGGTCCTGCTGCACTGGCCCCACCCCTAGGGCATGCTGAGAAAGCAATTGAGACTGGGCATGGTGGCACACACCTGTAATCCCAGCTCATGGGAGGCTGTAAACAGCAGATCACTATGAATCTAATATACAAAGAAAAAAAAAGAGTTTAGTCTAAGAAAGATAAAATAAAATTAGTAAATCCTTAGCCTTTTCTTTCAAAAGAAAGAAAAGATTCAAATTTATGCAGTAGGAATGAATACAGTGAAATCACTGTGGATCCCATGGAAATTCCAAAGATCATCAGTTCCCGGGCTCACAGTCATTGTCCTGCCCAGCATGCTGTGCCAGGCACCCAAAGCATGCACCACCATGCCCTACTTTATCATGTGCACCGCCACGCCGCCATTTGTCACATCTAAATTTTCCAAGGTATATTTTGACGTTGTCCTTCTAAAGTAGAAATAAATTCTTTTTCAAACATTTTAATGGAGTAGAAGATAAATTGTTTTTCTCTGTCTATTCTCATGCCAAAAGCATCCCAAACTTGGTAGCAGAAACAGGAGCAGCTGCCAGGAATTAAACTGAATATTTTAAGTTTCCTTTCAAAGACATTCAGAGTTGTCTTTGTGCACACACATGCCACATACAAAACATGGTTTATCCAATTCGTGCAAAGTAATACATAATATTCACTCCACTGTACAATACATCTCCTTTAAGGCCATGGTGTTCTCTCTCCTGATATTTAATACCAGCATTTTATATTAATTTTTTCCTGGAGATTTAGATCTTTGCCTTCTATATTCCAAACAATTTTCCTTCCCTATCCCTTTATGAAGAAGTAGCAATCCCCCACTATCTTTCTGTGTACTTTTTACTTCTTCCTTACATTTGTTTCCAAGTCTAATTTAATCTAAATTATAAATTATTGATAAATATGATGATATATATTTATATAACACTGTTTACCTTGAGGAATCCAGTATCATTTTTCTGAACTACACAGTTCTTACTAAATAAATGTTATGCAATGTTAAGGATGATGAAAAAATCAATCACCCAAGTAACATGCTGCTTACTTGTCTCCCACACAATAAAGATGTTTTGTAAGATTTGGACTATTATCAGTCACAGAGATGATGCACCAAATGGCTTGCCACACACTGCCATCATCAAAGTATTAACGTGAGCCCATGTTTTATTCACTAAAATATAACTCCTATCAAGTCAATCGAATTAGTTTTGTCAAAAAAGATCAATAGCCTTTTAAAAGGTCTTGAATAAAACACAGCTACCTCATGTATACTTTAAAAAAAAAAAAAAAACCCTTCATTCTTTCTCATACTAAAATGGGACAGCTGAACAGGGAACTCTGCTAATCACTGACACAAAATATAGTTCCCAAATCAAAAACTGAAATTCCAATAAATGCTCCATCTCTGACTTTGAAGAAATAATTTACACCATGTGTACCTTAGGTTCACTGGTTTGGAAGGAGCATGTCATTTGTCCTGTTGGACTCAACCATGCTTGATTTGAAAGATCACGGAAGTGTGCTGAAAGATTTCCCCAGCAGCCTTCAGCCAAACCCTTTTCTACAGTGGAGAGCTGTCCTGAAGTTTCACACCATTCCATGTATGTAGTGAAGTCAACCACAAACGTAACTTATAACTTCAGGAAAACACAAAGGTAGACAATTCCCACAAGAAATGCTAATTAATATCCTTTTCAGGGGCTGGGAGTGGAACTCAATCGTATATTACATTCTTAGCATACACAGGAACCTGGGTTCAGTCCCTAAAACTAAATAAATAAAATAGCAACTAGAACTTGTGTGTGTGTATATGTGTGTGTATTTCCCTCAGTAAACATATAAGGTATTAATAATCTAATTAGTCAAAATACAACATCTTGCTCAAACTATAGCCTCATATCCAAAACTGATTGTATTATGAAAATGAGGAGGTGAAGTAGAAAATTTAAAAGTACTAAATATAAACAATGATGGCAACTTGATAATGTATTTTTATAAAGATAATTATAGCAAGAATAAATTTATATTCTATTCTATTTTATTTATTTCTAGAAATCAAATACAAATAGTTATTCCTATTACTGGAAATATATTACATACTAGATATGTTAAATGTTAGTTTTATCTATTTTGTTTTTGAGACAGGGTCTTGTTGTGCAGCCCAAGCTGTCTTTGGGAACTCACAGCAACCCTACCTCAGCCTCCCAAGTGCTGAGGTCACGGGCATGTGTAGTTCCCGCCATGCTTAGCTTTATTACACTATATTTATTTCATGATACAATTATTAATACATAAAACCTTATATTACTAGGTATATATTCTCATATATTTGGAAATCACTATTTCTGACCTTTAAAACCACATTTATATTCCACATTTTATATTTATTCATATTTAACTTAATTCCTGTACACATATTAACATTTAATTTATTTCCCCTACATATCTTCAATGCAACCTACATTTTAATTTGCACTGAAGTTTGCTTTTCTTTGATTTGTTTAGCAAAAACCTGAGCATTTATTTATTTATTATATTTCATTGAACTACAAATGTCAATCAGACAGTTTCAAGACACCTTAACAATACAGATTCAACAAATTAATACATTGCAAACTGTTTTCATAATGTTTTGGTATTGTACAAGGTGCATACATGATATTATATTTACAGATATTATTTTAGCAAATATCTCTTATCAGTGAATTAAGAGTGTAGCTGCTTACTTATCTTACTTTTTATACCTGAATTATATCAAATATTCAATAATTATTTTCCTAATGGATGACCATAGTACTAGAAGCCGACATAATATCCTGTCCAACCACCAATAGTGCAGATCTTGCCTCTCATAGAATTATGTAGAAGCACAGCGTTATCTCCACACATCATGATTTTTTCTTTCTTTACCCCTTCTTTTGTCTACACCTGTCAAAAGTGGGCACTCCATTGGCATTCAACTAACTTAGGTGCTTGAACTCAACAACACAATCCAACACAGTCCAGCATTCTATAGTGTGCCTGGGGACAGTCACATGAAGAGAAAACTTTCTCTCAAGCTCTCACAGAGAGCAAACTGGTCAAGCATTGGCCGTGACTCATCCACATGGATGACACAGACAAAGAAACTACAGAATAATGTACAGGACTACAAGATAAACCCTGAGAGGACTTCACTGACCACATAGGAAATGTAAAGTTCATGTGTTGGTATATACGTCTTGATCTATCTAGGTCTTAACTATCCAGCAGAAAAGTATAAAAATGAAGTATACATCGCGGGGCCATAATATTAAGCTGAGCTGTAAATGGCTATGGTCGACAATTTCTTTGAAAATCCTGAGCATTTAATGAAACAGTTTCAGGAATCACTTTCTTCAGTCTCTGCCTATGGAGCTGGTGATAGAGCTAACCATGTTTTGAACTTCAATCAGCTGATAATTTGACATTGTCCTCCTTACCACAGCTTTGTCCTCCCTACCATCACTTTGTTAGGTATCACTCCTTTCTCTTCTTTCCCATCACTAAAGACAGCATTGTCTTCAGGTTCTTTTTAAATATGTATCAAAAATGAAGATTTTCATAACTTTACAACAAAATCTGTAGGGTTGATTCTACCCAGTCACTGCAGGATTCAGCTTCGTAAAAGTGCTTGTTTTGCTAGACATCACAGGAACTGAAAAACTGCTCTCGAATATGCCAGCCTGTGAGTGGTAGGCACATACAGGACAGAGGTCAACTTTAATATATTGGTAAGAAAGGAAACTGAAGCTCAGTAAAACCAAGGAGTATACCCCACCCACTACCAAGGAAGTAAGGGAGCTTGGCCATTACGATGTGATGTATTTCCAGTGCCTATTTTCATTCTTGCATACTATAGCATCTCCTGGCCCATCTGGTATAGTGAGTCTGTCACTTTCATAAAACTTGGTTTGACTACAATTTTAATTAAAACTAACAAAAAACACTCTAAAAGTTGACTATTAGTCTCAATTTTCCAACTTCACAGTTACAGGATTTTAGTTTTCTTAACCTTTTTGGTATTCAATTTCTTCATTGATAAAAATGAGCCATTTCTCATATTTAATGAGCTACCCAGTTCTAAAGCTCTATAAATGCTTTTGTAAATAAATTCACTTTTGGAAGAGTCTACGTATGTAATTACATACAAATACATGCTACAAGATAACTAATAGATTTGGGTTATTTTAAATTATTGAATTAGGCCAAATGTCACTTAGGCAATTAGACTGCAAAATTAATATGCTGAAAAAGTACTAGTGCCATAAACTATTTAAGAATGAACTATTGTTTGATCTACATCTATACCATACAGATTTCAGTTTAATTACACACACACACATATTTAGTATAGGGTCTATAGGGTCTCAATACACAAATTAGACTAGTAGTAATTCTCCTGCTTTGATTTTTTCTCGTTAATAATCTTACTGAGAAACAAATAGCAATGAGACAGTTTCAAAACAGATTATTAGGGCACTTTCAATAATAAATACATTGCATAGTGTTGTCTTAGTGATTATTCATTGTACAAGATGCAGACATGATACCCTGTCCACAAACACTATTGGAACAAATCTTCCTATTCATTGAATTAGGAGAATGTAGCTGTATATCTATCCTACCTATTTTGAGTATACAAATACAAAGTGGTCATTCATTTATATCCATTTTTTTTGTTTAGTTCTGTGAGGGAAGGGTATTCCATTGCTATTTAAATATTGTAGGTGTGTGAATTCAGCAAAATATTCCACTGTAGTCCAGTAGTCCATAATAGTGGCATTCTCCTGTTTTTAGCCTCCCAAGCATTGCGATTACAGGCATGTGCCACCTGGCCCACCCAGTCTCACTCAGCATCTCAGCACGCCCCGGGGGCAGGGCTGCCGTAGCATACTGGGGAGCGAATCCTGGTCCCTGCCTCTGCCTAAGCAGGAGTTTTAGTCTCTGAGTTATCTGACTGGCCCGAGTTTTACAACAATATTTGAAGAACGCCCATTGAGTATAAGTTGGATCTATTATTGGATTGTGGGCCCACTCACATGTATTTCCTTGAACCTAAAAAGAAACTTTCTTTGGCTTCACAGCTTCCTCACTTCCTTCTTGGAATCTGCCTAAGTTATCATATCCCCTTGTATTTTGCAAGCCATGCTGTATTTAATAACCACAACCTATGTAGAATTCATATACAGACAAGTTTGAGGTTCAGAAAGGAGACCTAGCCTGCCACATTTATGGAGTTGGGAATAAAACCCTTGAAATCTGGCTTTATATACCAACCTTTCCATCACTACACTACACTCCCTCAACTACAAAGCTTTTAAAAAAACAACTGGGCACTAGTTAATCACCACCTGAGTCTTTGAATCAGAATCCCAAGAATATAGGTATGTACAGTTCATGTGTGTGAATGTGTGTACATGCATATTCCATGTTTGCCAAGTTAATTCCAATGAGGTTATTGTGAATGCACAGAAATCACTAACCTTGATCTCCTACTAAAAATAAAAATAAAATCTCTACTTGCAAGTATGAGAAAGAAATGGTCTTACAAGCCAAGCCTTTTGTTGGGAAAATGTCACATAACAGCTTTGCTTAATTCACAGATGCACATAATATGCCTGCAAGGGCACAGAATTATGTAAGCATAAGTTGCCCTCTTTTCTCTTTGCTCTGAGACCAGGCAGGATTATTTTCTTGTGTGTCTAGTCCCAAAGGTGGGACAATTGTAATGTCCTCAGGAGAACGATGCTAACAGAACCTAGCAGCACAAAGGTAGAAAAACAACTAAGGTTTTTCTTTTTTTTCTGATAAGACAAACACAAGCTCAAATTCTAGCTTTACCATTTGTGAAAGTGTAGGAAAATCATTTACTCTGTGATTTTAGGTGCCTTAGTTATAAAATAGCAAGGACAGGACCACACACACAAGCTGTACAAGGCATCACGGAATTTTCCCACGGCAAAAGCCTGATTTCCATTTCTCACGTTATTTTTGATCCCTTTTCTCTCACCTGCATAATCTCTGCTCTCCATTTCTGCCGCTTTTCTCTTTTGCAAACACAAAAAAAAAAAGAAAGAAAAAAAATCTATCCCCTTATTCCTTTTATCTGTCTTTTTATTTTGCTATTTATACTTCGGACTTTTCATATAAGAAAAAATATGCTTGCATATCTGATTTATTTCACTGAATATATTTTCAGTGGGGCACCCTTTTATCCAAGTTTATCCCTCTATATAGCAAAATAGTACTCCATTCATATGAGTACTATATTTTCATTATGCATTCCTCTATTGATGAGCTTTATTTATAAAATGGGAACTCCAAGAGTGCCAACTTCCAAGAGGAGAATTAAATGAGATACACATGCTTTGTTGTTCTTAGCACTGCTGTGGTAATTAAACATTTGTAATGAAACTAGCCAATTAAAGGATTTTTCAGGGCTGGCCTAAAGCACCTGCTTTGGCAGAGCTCAGTCCCTTAGCCAGCCCCACCCCCAGAGCGCACAGAGACAGCAACTGCGGCTGGGTGTGGTGGTGCGTGCCTATAATCCCAGCACTTGGGAGGCTGAAAACAGGAGAATCAGTACTAGTCTGATCTACGCAGTGAGACCCTGTAGATCCTGTAGACCCTGTCCTAAATACAGAAAAAAATTAAATAAAAACTAACAAAAATGATTTTTTATATTTTTCTCATATACAGAAAAAAGCAAACACACTGGATATGCTCCAGCAGAGAGCATTTACCTTTAGGGGAGTGAAAAAGCAGGGAGAGAATACACCTTGAAACTTTCCAGAGCTGGAAATCCCCCTATATCTGTGTTCTGAGACCTTGGCTTTGGGAGCATCCCAGGGTTCCGTCTGTGGTTACTATCACAGCCCCACCTGAAACACATCCGCCAGTATTTATAAGGCCAGCCTTTCTAGGCCACCATACTCACTTCCACTCACCACTAATGAACCATGCTTGGGCTCTTGCCCACCTACGGTGCCAAGATTCATACAATCCGGAGAGCACATTCCTACTCAACAAAATGTAAGTCACTCTCTAAAGTCCTGACCAAATATGACTCCTACGGGAATGTATTGATCCTTGTACTCTCCAAAGGACAATCGTGTGTCTACACTGTACTACTTACACTAGCCACTGATTCATTCTGATGTGTTTCAATAACTTCCTTTTATGGGGCTGGATTTCATCTGTATTTCAAGTCTGAGGGAAGGGAATCTATGCAACACATCTCTACTTTTTTTTTCATAGAAGGTGACCTGTTGTAGCTATATCACATAGTAAATATTCAGTATGAGTTTGTTGCAATTACATGTGTGCATTGGAGACTGTCATGGCCACAGATGAAGCCCAAGGCAAAACTCATCTCAGCTACTGGTACATACTGTAATGCCTTTAACTCAGTGTATAGTATATTCCTAGTGAAAGTGCACTATGAAAGGAGAGCGTAAAGTCTTTACTATGGGAAACACAGCCTAGCGCATGACTGAGCCTGGGGCATATGTAGCACGATTTCGGTGAAAAGATGCAGCTCATTTGCAATTGAAAAAGCCATTCTCCCATATAAAGATATTATGGTTTAATGTACCGTAATGCAGATCCAATAAAACCTCCACCATTTTTCAGTTTTAAATATTTGAAATCACACATGGTAATATCCCAGGAAAAAAGATTGATTTTCAGGGCATGTGCTATTACGACGATCCACTATAGCCTACACTGGTCTCTTGACAAGTTTTTAAAACTATTTTAAATTAGATTTCAATCATAATTACATAAGGCAAGAAAGAAAAAAGAGTATAAACCTGGTATGGAAATGTTGCCATGGCTGAACGTATTTTTTTATCCATATTAGCATTCTTTAAACAAATTATGCCAAATAAGGATATTGGCATTTTCACACAAAATAATATTTGAACTACTTCTCTAAAAATAGTTTGCTTAATTTTATTATAATATTTTTTCTTCCTCAATCTTACAAAAGTACTTGTGGAGAAATACTATTTAAAATAGCAGTAGATACTTTCTAGTGATCTACTGAATGAAAACCATTTTTATAGTAATTCTAAAATTATATTTGCCTTCTCCATTGTTTTGATAGTTGCGTATTTCTTCATGAATCAAGAAATGCTGCCCAACTGAACTAGCACTCATGAAATCCATCAGTGCTACACATTCAGAGGACAAGAGCTGCCTTCCACACTTAAGAATGGCTCTTGTGAGCCAGTTAGATATTACTGATTTTTAAAATATTGTTGAATTTAAAATTCCTCAATATTTCAACAATTAAGTATAAGGGACATGTGCAACACTGCTGTTACAGACCTAGGGATGATTGAGGGGAGCACCTGTGAGCTGAGAGGGGTCTAGCGAGGCACCATTTTAAAGGCACAATTTAATTTATTTGGAAAACCATCTAGAGAAGCTGTGTGGGGATTTTGCTGTTAGAAAGCTTTTGATCAAAATGAACAGTGTGAAATTGTTACCTGAAAAAAAATGGACAGGAGCTAGGGAGATGGCTCAGTAGAATATAGGTGCTTAACTGGCAAGCTCAAGGACCTGAGTTCAATCCCTGGTTCTGAAAAAAAACAATTGACAGAAATTTTTCCTATAACCAAATGTGACTTCCAAATGAAATTTAGTGTTTTGGAAAATTTTCATTGTTCTCCAATTGAATCAGGTTTTTCTGATGAGACTTTCTGAATTACATTGGTGAATGACATTACAAAGGGATTTTTTTTATTATTTATTAAAATATACCAAGTTTTAAGAGATAAAAAACTCAATAATTCAACATTTATAAATATTTCAAAAACTTCCATGATTGAAAGAGCTGTTCATAGAAGAGCATAAATCAATGAATTTTAAATTCACTGCTATATCCTCAAATTCTATGATGAAATTTTATAAAATGATACATTAGGTATGGGATAGTATCAAAGATAATCTGAAATTCTTACTATAATACTTTTATTGTAGGGTATATCTGCATGGGGTCAGATTTTCTTTCTACAATCTTTACCTATAACATAGTAGGACGAACAACAAATTAAATGTGCAGAACATATGAGAATGCAAGGTGTCTTCAGTGAATCCAGACATTAAAGAGATTTATAAAACTTAATCCAGCAATTCTCTATATGCAGATTTTAATCAGTGAATCTTTTATCGTATTATTTATATTAATGCAATTTATTTACAATGTTTTGTTTTTTGCTCTCCCCTCCCCAATTTTTTGGTATCAAGAATCAAACTCAGTGTCTTGTGCTTACCAGGCAGGCACTGTACCACTGAGCTACATGCCTGGACCTATAACAGTTATTATTAATGAACTAAATATTTTATGTCTTTCCCACTTGTAATTTCTGATGTAAATAACCGATAGATATGATAAATATAAGCAAAGTGTAAAGTCTTGCAGAACACTGAGATTATAGGCACACACCACCATGTCTAGTAGCAATCACCCTCTTAGAGTTCCCTGGGGGGCAGGGCTGGCACAGCACAAGAGGGATCACGCCAGTCCTTGTGCCTGCCTACGCAGGAGCTTTAGTCCACTGAGCTATCTAGACAACCCTTAAGAGAACAGCTGATTTTGAAGATGTATATTAGGACCGCCCATAATTTAATGAGAAAAGGACAAATTCTCATGCAATACTCTTCTTTATTCTCTGGAGTTTGGCTCCTTATCTATACAGGATCAAAGATCTATGTGTCATTTATTTAACAATCATTTCTCAGTTCTGATATAGATCAGATACAGAGAAAGAAACCAATCTCCGAAGAGATAGATGTATTAGCAAGCCAGAAGCAGTGCTGCTGCGGGTTCTTGGCAACATGGCTGTCCATGTAGAAAGTGCTGAGTTGTCTACAAAATCCAGCTAAAATGTGAGTTAGTAAGGTTGCTGACTACAACATGCACATAACAACTAACTTTTTATTATCAAGAACTAATAGAGATAGATTTATTTTATTATAGTATTTTCAATTATCTGATACAGGGTCTCTCATTTCAGACATATAATGATCCTCCTGTCTGAACCTCCCCAACGCCGGGTATTTCTCATCATCCCTGAAACATGAAGCTTTTAAAATGCACTAAAAAGATGGATGTTATTCACAATACCCAATTTTAAAACATGCCAATAGGTAGAAAGACATAGTATGTCAAAGATGGGACCACTTAATATTAAGATGTTAATTATCTTTTAATTTTTCTACAATTTCAATGAATTTCTAATTGAAAGCAGAGCAAGGATTTTCTTTTCTAGGGAAATAAGACAGTTGAATTCTTAAATTAATACAAAGATTCAAATGCATAGAATAGATGTAAATCAATTTTGAAGTCAGCAAAAGGAATTAGTAGTACTTGTTTTTAATTTCTAATGTAACACTACAATAGTAGGCCCTGTGGGACATTCCGATATGTAGAGGAATGCAGATATGTCAGCAAGATACTCAACTGAAATATCTCTCATATGCGCTCAATACGCTCACTTATTCTCAGCAAAGAGTCAAAGATGATGTAATTGCAATTTGATAGTTTTTCACAAAATCGTTGTGAGACAATTGAACATCCATTTTGCTTAAAATGAACCTCAGCTTTTATCATGTTCAAAAACTTTTCTGTGACCATAAATTTGAACAGAAAACCTCAAACTAAAATTTCCAGGAGAAAACACTTGAGAATATTTGTGGTTTCTTCAGTTAGACACAAATTTGCTATATACCAGGAGAAAAATATAAGGCTCATAGAAGATGTTGATAAATTGGTTTTTGTAAAAGTTTAATATGCCAAAAGATAAAATTGTAGAAATAAGATAAAACGTGTTAAATGAGATGTGTGCGTAGGTGTGTGTGTGTGTGTATGTGTGTGTGTGTGTGTGTGTTATCCATTAACTTCCAAGTCTCGGTTTTTGATGTTCAAACTATTTTGCCTGTTTTACTTTAGCAGCATTCTTACCAAGAATTAATCCAAATTCATTAGTCTCAATGTTCTGTCTCAATTACAAAGTTCTTTGTTTTCTCTTTTAGACATATGGTGTTTTCACTAACAAGTTTCCTCTGCTTCTCCAATAGTACTTATCATTACAGGTGATATACCTTAATTAACTTAGTAATTACCATAATCACCACAGTAATTAGAACTGTACCCACAAACTAAATAATTCTTCAAAGACTCAAATCCTGGCTATACCATTGGGTCACATAAGTGGACTGGATTATGCTCCAGTTTACTCATCTGGAGAAATCAAAATCAAAATTATCCCCACTTCACTGTATTATTTTGATGAATGAGGTAACACACAAATGGGGCTTAGCAATCTATCTGGCACATCATAAAGACTCAGTAGAGGCAGGCATTTGTATCTGCCTCACACTGGCTACCAGAAGTATTCAGAGAAAAAGTGCTAACAGTGTGATTGAATAAAGCACCGAAGGTGAGATTTTCGATTTAGAGATTGTACTGCACCATAATCTCAAGTAGTCAACAGAACAATTATCCTCCGCTTTCAGCTTGTATGGCTTCTTTACCATTCTTGTTATTCTCACTGCTGCTGTTGCAGTCTTAAATGCCTGCTTTATATTATGAAGGAATATAGCGAATGAACGTCATGTCTTGGAAAGAAATTTCTAATACTTCTTTTAACTTTCTATTTTATGAGTGTTTGCATTGTGTATTTAGGTACTTTAATCTAACTTTAATTTGGGTCTCTTTAAAAGATTTTCATGAATTTGAGCTTCTGGAAGGAGTTACATTGTTAGAGTAGGAATGTTAGCATAAGTAACTCCCACCCAGGCTTAGCCAGTGTTCCATTCATGGAGCTCTTCACGGATGCATACACCTCAAGAGGCAAAGGGAGACACAACTGTACTTTAAGTACCTATAACCTTCACTGTAAACTCTGCTATGGAAATTCATAAACTAGGAGAGACAACATAGAGGGCTCTTTTCCCTACATTAGTTGCTAAAATGAGCTAGTTAACAAAACAGAGCCTGATTTTGCATTGAACTAGTGCTAGGCCTTCTCAGGCTAGGACAGCAGTCTTTAATCAGTGGCCTTATGGGTACATATGCTGTTGAAGCAAGCAAAAGTGGCCCTATGTGTAAAAGTATATGCACCAGGACAAATCCAGAATGGCCCAGCTGAGAAACACTTTGTCACCTCATTCTGGGAATCTTCTGATGAAAGCCTTGCTCTTGTGCTTATATCCAGAAGATTACTCCACCCAGAAATAGCCAAGCCTCAAATCTGAGCCATCCAAGTCAGTGACTTTCTCCTTGGGGAAGAAGGAGGGAGGAACTCAGTAAATGAAAAGAGATTATTTGAACTAGAAACCAACCGCAGACATTAAAATGAAGGTGAGGAAATAAACATATATATCACTAGTTAGTATCTGAATCACTTTACTAAGCTACACTTCCCCACAGTAGCAATTAAAACTGGACAAATATTTGCAAGAAAAGACATTTCTTTTGTGTTCAGTAGTCTTATGTTCACAGCATGAACTTCAACCAAACACTTCAATTCTGTGCTTCTCACCTGCAGAAGGGCTTGTGTAGAAGATATACCTGGACCTGAAGCACTATGCAAACACTTCATGGCTTTTAGGCATTTTCACAAAGTATCTGATTTTAGCTTTTTTGATATTTGAGGCAAAAGACATAGAATTAAAAATTATAAGGTTTTTCCTAATTACTGTACTTAATAGTATTTATGAGTCTTAGTACACATACTTCACCTTGTACACATTGTATAATAATACTCACTACTTGTTCTTTGCACATAGGCCTCTTAGAGGTCATGAGAACACACACATATGTGGGTGCATGTCCCGTGTATGCATATGCATGCATATATGCTTTCAAATGAAAAGCATTGAGGTGTCTGGCATTATTATTATAATGTGGATAAATTCAAAAGTATTAGAAACTAAAATTATTTAACATAAATTATTTCACATTTACTATCAAAAGAAACTTCCTAAAGATGTGCAAAATAGGAAAACCAGGGTATATTTTTCTTAGGGTCTTATCTTCATACATTCACGTGTGTATTAATCCCAAATGACAAAGTTATTTTCACCTCAAGTACTAATACAGTACATAACAATTTCAACTCTGTGACAGGGACAAAAGAAAGGCACCATGTGGACATTAAAGCAATAGAATTTTCTGAAACAATATACAGTTAACTTTATTTGATCTTTTATCTACATAGACAGTTATTCAAACTATCAGTTTTATGTATTTATGGCTGCTTTTGCCAGAAAACTATGAGAATCTTTCTCAACATAGTGACTAAGAAATCATGCTTGCTTATCTATAAAACAAAGTATATAAAATGGTACAGACAAATCTGGTTAATTATATGGGATGTCACAGTCTGTTTCTACATCAAACGAGATGATTCACAGGCTTATCAAGTGCTATTATTTGAAGGCATGCTTAAAATGCACAGGGTTAATATTTTATGTTAAACTGAACCTGGAGCAGAGTCCCAAGTGCTATCAAATAGGATCACATAATCTTGCAAACTTCAATTAAACACAGGTTTCTCGTGTCCCAGAAGGAGATGTTTGAAGCCTCTTGTAGATCACTGACGTCTCGAAATATCACATCACATTAATGTGCAGTGTCATCATTCCTAAAACATGATGCTTTAAAAATGCACTAAAAAGACGGATGTTATTCACAATACCCAGAATAGTTTTGATCCTTATGGTTGTTTAATTTTTGATTAAAAATAATAATGAGTAGTGACTCCTATTTTTGTAAATGCCAGCCAAAATTAACACAAGATCAAATATCAAGTTGCTGTTCAAAGACATGAAGCAGTCAAACATTCTCCTTTTACTTAATGTCTCTGTAAAGTAAGAAAACTTCATCCTAGTGTTGGCAAAGAGACACATATATTCTTCCCACGTGTTACTTTGTTCTTTTCTGTTCCTCTATTTCTATACAAAGAGAGGCGCATGTGACTGTTTATACATATCCATAAATAGAATTCACTGTAAACTTAAAAGGTTTTCTTTAAATTTGATTTTCATTTTCTAGTTATATCCACTTTGGAGTACACAGTTACTCAGATGAAACTATCCTGAAATTTGCTAACTGTGTCATTTGATTTTTATAAACATTTGTGTGGTAAGACTGTTATAAAATCTATGAACCACTAATTTTATGCTTCAGTACCAGTGAAGCATGTTGTATCATGTCCAAAAGCTAAAGAAGGTTTCCAATAATATTTTAAAAGAAAACTGTATTTGCTCATTCACACATCAACATATCATTTTACAAAGTTTAAATTTTGCATCTGAAGCCCACATTAAAGTCTGAAAAGTTACAAAACAGCTAAAACACTTAATCTATGAAGGAGTTATAGAGAATGTTATGTAAATATGAAAATAACTTATTATCTCTTAACAATATATGATAAAGTATACCCATATTTAAAAAGAAAAGAAAAATTTTCTCAGCCAGATCTATTACTCAGCTGTTGACTTCAATAGTGCAAATATTGAGGGTTTTTTTTTCCCTCCCTTTACCCAAGCTATTTTTTTTTGGTGTATAAGAAGTGTCAGCTCTGTTTACAGTTTTGATTGAAGTTTATCTCACAGGATCAGAAAGACATACCAACTAATTCTTATTTAAGTAGTATCTGGGAAAAAGGATCCTGAAATGTCAGCCTGAAATGTTTGTTTTTATAGATGGCCAATATCATTTCAGAAGATAAATACTGGAACAGAAAAACGAGACTGCATTTATTTCAAAATATATGTGGAAATGGGAACAGTGTACAATCAAGAACATTGTAGTTTTCTCAAATGTCTCTTTAGCAGTCTAGAATTTATTGATTCCCGAGTTTGTGAAAACGCTAACATCATTCCCAGCTGAGGTGGGAAAAGGAAAATGTGTTTTCCTCACTGGTAAAATGAAAGTTTTGCATCCAAAGAGAGAAAAAGGTTGGCAATTCTAACACTCATGTTTATAGTAGTTTGGAAATATTCTAAAGAATTAACTGGAACTATAATTTCCTTCTTTTCAGTGCTTACAACAAAAACTGATGGAATGAGGCAATCGCAAACTATTTTTGCACCTTGCTGATTAAAGTGGCAACAGTCATGGGAATGCTGCTTCCTGAATGGTGCAGTATGCTTTAGGAGTTATGCTGAATCTTCAGATGTATTAATCAAATGTCTAACACCTGTCTCTACAGGATATGTTTTTGCATAACAAGCCTTTTCACTGGGTAGCTTTCAATTCAGACTCATTAGACTTTGCAACCTGTACTCTTCTTTACATAGTATTATATTTATTCACCTTCAGTTCCCAAATCACAAAACACTTTGTTGTGGTGATCACACTATCACACATACAATTCTATTCTAGCTACTAACAATATTTAACTTGACTTGACATCTAAGCATATTTTAACATTTAAGTATAATAAGCATTTCTTGAATAGTTATATGGGACTTTTGTGTACAATAGTTTTCTTAGATTCATAAAAACAATATTCTAGCAATTCATTTTCATGCCAATATTGAGATTAAAGCCTTATTTTAAAAAGTTATGGGCTCAATAAATGGTGTTGAAAATTCAAATTCAAGAACATGAATTTAGACATAGTTACACATACAAAAATTAAGTCAAAATGGATGGCTCACCTAAGGGCACGGTTTATGAAAGAAATAATCGATGAGCTATATGCTCATTAAATACAAAGATTCTCCTCTGTGAAAGCCTCTATAATGAGAATAACACATGTCACAGACTGGAACAAAATATGTACAGAAGATATTTGATAAAATATGTACAGAACATATTTGATAAAACTATACAAGGACTCCTTCAAACTCAATAATAAAAGAAAATAAAAAGAAGACAAGCACAGTTCTATAATCATAAGGTGTTCATTGAAGTAAAGAAGAGATAGAGATGATTTACAAGGTTTCACATGAGTCTAAGCCCCTAACACTCAATCACATATAACTTAGTAAAAGCTGGACAAGACTTGATCAGATGTTTCTTCCAAAACGTTATGCATGAGACAGAACTATATGTGAAGATGTTCATTGTATGTTCCTAGGGATTTGCAAATCAAACAGCAAGGACACACTACTATTTGCTTACTAAATAGTTAGAATCCAGAACATCAGCAGCAACAAGTGCCTTCAAAGATATAGAGCAACAAGACTCATTCATTCTTTAAAGGTAGGCAAAACTATACAGAGTGGATTGAGATAACTGTAAGATTAAAATAAGAGTAAAACAGAATGGAAAAAAAAGTGAGTCAAGCCACCAAAAAGAATGACTTTTGGAGTTATTGTTAGACAGGTTGAAATTCCTTAGTATTAGTCAAAAATTAATAGAAGTCATCCATAAAATCTACATAGCCAGTAAAGAAAAGTATAAGATCTGGAGGAAATCAGAGCTTACTTAAATGGGATTAAGAGTAAAGTATACATTAATAAATAACTTTTCACAGATTTGTATCACATCCTGCCAAAATGTATATTCACATTTTCACATGATTTACTTTAGAACATAAATAGACCTTATCCTGTTTATCCAATCCAATCATCTAATTAATCCTATCTTGTACAGTCAAATTCTGTTTGTTCTGTGGTCATAGAGATGGTTATGCACTGGTTAAGTTCTGGTTGAGTTGGCTGAAACTAATGACCTCTAATATCCCTGACTATTGATATCTTTCTCCCCATGTTTGAATTTCCATTCTTGGCATGGCAAATATATTGAATTATAGTACACATTTTTTTGCACACCACTTTGGGCAACAATCTCTACCTCCTTTCCATTTTATTCTAGACCCAAAAGACTAGTAAATAGAGATGGTATAATATGGTCACATAGTAGATATTTGATAAAAATGTGTTAAACTAATGTGCATACAAATATTTACTCATTATGTTTAATTAAAACTATTCAGTTGTTCACTGAGACACAGAAAGATAACAAAGTTCATAAAGTTATTTTATAGTCATAATCTATAATGTTACATATAACATATATGTTATATATAATATTATATGTACTATAGCTTTATTTTATTTTTAACACATCCTAGAGATAAAGGAAAAATCCCAAAAGTGTAATGATTGAACCACCCAAATTTAAAAAATCTGATTCATATACCTTACTTTCAAATTAACTTTATCATTAAAATTTAATGTAATTATGAGTTAATAAACTTAAAAGGAAAAATAACCATGGCTCCATTTTAATTTTCAGGTGGATTCTTTGTGAAGTTAATATTCCCATAAAATAATTATCCCTAATAACATGGAAGCTATTCCATTAAATACCTTTCTGTATTTAAAAAAAAAGCATGCTTTTAAAGAAACAGAGAAAATGAACCTCATCTGATTTACTCTAAACTCTTCAAACACTCATCCGGGTGGCAATGTACTTCCCCATTTGCTTAAAGAATGTGAACCATTCACATTCCCGTTCCTAAATCCAAGAAGCTGCCACTGCTGGAAAACCTTGCTGCCTGGAGCTGTAGCCGAAGCCTCCTCTCCACTGCCTGCTGTGTTTTTACTTCTGCTCCTGCTGTTCCCAAGTAGTGCTTCTCAGGTGTGGATCTTTCTAAAGTGCCTCAGGTTCTCAGTCTCATGCTCGTTGCAAAACAATCAAAGCACTTACTCCATCATGACTCTAGTGATAAATCAGCCCCTTATGGTACCACTCATCTCCCTAGTAAGCACTTTCTACATGTTTTCATCACACATTTAGACTTCACAGGAACTATCACACTAATCCATTGTTACCTTCACTTTATGGCTGAAGTAACAAAATTCTTGGGCAAGATCACAATCCAAACCTGGATTCAAACACTGATTATAAAGCCCATGTTTCTACTCACTGTGGAGAATGCCGACCACTCCAGAAACTTTCCCGTCATCTGGCCCTCTGCTCCCCCACCTGTTTCCTCACATGGCTCAGGCGGGCACTCGGATTAGACCCAAGGTCAGCCCTCCAGCCCCAGTTATTGAACTCATCACGCTCTGTTGCTTTCTGGGATTTGCTTATCATATATCCTGCTTTTTGAATACACGATGGAGATCAGCAACTATAAAAATAAAGAAACATGCCTGTAATCCCAGGACTCTGAGAGGCTGAAGCAGGAAGACTGCGAGTTCCAACCCATACTGGAGAACTGAGTAACTTAGCAAGACTGATCTTGCCATAAAATAAAAAAATGAAAAGGACTGTAATGACCTAAAATTGAGGAAGATCCTAAGGTTCAATTTCCAGTGCCAGAAAACTTAAAACAAACAATAAATAAATAACAACTTAGTGGGTGAAGCTGAGCAGGACCCAGAAACAATAAAGCACCATTAATTTGCATCAAATTTTACTTCCTTGGTAGTTCAAGCTTTGCCCAAACATCAGTTTTTATGTTGAGGAAAGAAATAAAAAAATAATAATAATAAA
>PVKA01035343.1:0-22696 GCA_004027165.1 Ctenomys sociabilis
AAATAATTATTGAATTTTTGATATAATTCAGCTATAAAAAAACCTGTAAATATAATATCATGTATGCACCTTGTACAATACCAAAACGTTATGAAAACAGTTTGCAATGTATTAATTCATCGACTCTGTATGGTTAAGGTGTTTTGAAACTGTCTGATTGACATTTGTATTTTAATAAAATAAAAATAAATGGAAAAAACTGATTTGGAGATACATCATGCAATATGGCAAACATTGTTGAATTCCTATTACTTTGTTTGAAATTTTGTATCATTTCTAATGCTTTATTATTACTATTTTGTATTCTTTAAAAAATAAAAGCATAGTTCAAAGGATCTCATAATAAGAGATGTCTTAGTTTGAATAAAATAAGTGATGCTTAGGAAAATATACATGAAGTATAATGAATTGAAGAAAGATTGAAACTACAAGTAAGCCAAAATACTTTTTAAATCTGTCAAGAAGATGACCACTCAAAGAAACCAAAACGACAATTTAAGTCTATCAAGGATCTACTTCCAATATTCAGCAAGCAAATAAAATGTATTGTTCCATGTGGATGAGTCACGCCAATGCTTGACCAGTTTGCTCTCTGTGAGAGCCTGAGAGAAAGTTTTCTCTCCATGTGCCTCTCCCCAGGCACACTATAGAACTTCAATCTCTTTCCTCTGTGGCTCCATAATCTCCTTAGTCAGAAAATTTGGAGCTCACCTGAGTTTCATGATGTTGCAGTACAGGTTCTCCTATGTCCTGAGTCTTCGCTGACCTTAAAAGGCTAGAGCCAAAATAGAGCCTTGTGGCTCTTCTATTTCTACAACTCTGATTTGTGAACTTAGGTTGTTAACCATCCAGAAGCAAAGCTGATTAGTATCCTGCAGCATATGCCATTCACTTTGCCTTGTCTGACTCAATTGATTTTAGTTGTTGTTGTACGTTTCCTTTTGTATTTCTGCTTTTCGCTTGTTATACTAGGGAGACTATCCGATATTTACATATGTATCTGGTTTATTTCACTTATGAGTATATGTTCAGGTGGCATCCACTTCAGTATAAATGCTTCAAACTTATCATTCTTAATATTGAGTAATACTCCATTATATAGATATACCACATCTTTTTTATATAGATATACCATTCCTCATGTGATGGACATCTTGGTTGTTTCCAAGATTTTGCTATCACACATTGTGCTGCTATAAACATAGGTACACATATATCACTATTGGATGACACAGACAAAGGATCTTCAGAATAATGTACAGGACCACAAGATAAACCCTGAGGGGACTTCACTGACCACATAGGAAATATAAAGTACATGTGTTGGTATATAAGTCTTGCTCTATCTAGGGCTTAACCATCCAGCAGAAAAGTATAAAAATGAAGTATACATCGCGGGGCCATAACATTAAGCTGAGCTGTAAATGGCTATGGTCGACAACTTCTTTGAATAACTCACTATTGTTGTGGAATGCTGGACTGTGTTGGATTGTGCTGTCAAGTTCAAGTACCTAAGTTAGTTGAATGACAATGGAGTGCCCATCTTTGACAGGTGTAGACAAAGGAAGGGGTATAGAAAGAAAAAATCATGATGTGTGTGTATAGACAGTACAGTTGGGATAGATAACACTGTGCTTCTACATAATTCTATGAGAGGCAAGATCTGCACTAATGGTGGTTGGACAGGATATTATGTTGGCTTCTAGTGCTATGGTCATCCACTAGGAAAATAATTATTGAATTTTTGATATAATTCAGGTATAAAAAATAAGATAAGTAAACAGCTACACTCTTAATTTACTGATAAGAGACATCTGCTATAATAATGTCTGTAAATATAATATCATGTGTGCACCTTGTATGATACCAAAACAGTATGAAAACAGTTTGCAATGTATTAATTTATTGAATCTGTCTTGATAAGGTGCCTTGAAACTGTCTGATTGATATTTGTACTTCAATAAAATAAAAAATAAATAAAAAAAACAAAGAACGTATTGTTCCAAATGGATTTCTAAGTCTCATCAAACTCCCAAAATTTTGTGCTATGAAAGCAGTGATTTATTCTCTCTCAGTGTTTGTGAGGCAGCAACTCAGAAGGAACTTGGGTGGTTCATCCTGCTTCTGAGCCTCTCAGAATGGCAACATGGGCATCAGCCAACCCTGTTGTCAGCCAAGACTTGAGTGGGGCTGCAGAATGTAGCTCCACCGTGTCTCAGTCTCACAACCCTTGGCAAAGTATGTGTGCTTCTCTGGCAGGTGACCTCAGTTCTTTGCTGTGTAAGGGGGTTCGTGGAGCTGCTTGGGGATTGGCACGACACGGAAGCCAAATTCTCCCAGAATGAGCAACCTAAAGGAAAGAACGAGGGTAACATTGCAATGATTTTTGGGATGTAGGCTTAGAAATGTCATGCAATGGCATTCATGCCTTGCTCTATTTCTTTTCTATTTTTATTTTTGGCAGAACCAGGGATTGAACTCAGGTCCTTGCACTTGCCAGGGAAGTGCTTAACCCACTTTGCCATCTCCCCAGGCCTTTCTATTTCTTAAAAGAAGCACTGAATCCAGTACATATTAAGAAGTGACAAGTTACGTTTCACATCTTGAGAGAAGGTATATCAAATAATTTATGAATATATTTTACAACACCAGCATAGCCTGTCTACTAGCAATAAACTATTTACATTTCTCCCAATTATAAAACACACCTCTTCTCACCCACTTTGATGCATTTTTATGTCTTACACATCCAGGATGTTTTCATGTAAGTCAGGTACATATTGAAACAGTCTACTTGGATGTGGTTTCTTAGATACAGCTGCTCCAATACATTTTCTCTTGACTGAAAACCTGTGAACTAAAGAACAAAGTTTCCAACATCTAATGAATAAAATAATTGTTATTAGTGCCCCTTTTCAAAGAGGGAAATGGAACATATAATATTAATTTTTAATTCTGCTCAGGAAAAATATAGGCTTGCTTGCTTTCTCTCTCTCTCTTTCTTTCTTTCTTTCTTTCTTTCTTTCTTTCTTTCTTTCTTTCTTTCTTTCTTTCTTTTTCCTTCCTTCCTTCCTTCCTTCCTTCCTTCCTTCCTTCCTTCCTTCCTTCCTTCCTTCTTTCCTTTCTTCTTTCTTTTTTCTTAGAACCCAGTTTTTCTCTTACCTGAACTCTGGACTCTTAGTCCTGCTTTCTGAATCCTCCTTCATTTTCAGGGCAGCCAATCGTATTTATGTTTGCAAATTTTTCTCAGCCTGCTTCCTGTGAGTGAAACTCGGTGAATGTTTTCTATTGTCTCTGCCTCTTTTGGTGTAAACTACTGTTACTTATATCAATATATGTATTTTTTTAAAGTATGTGAATCTCTTACAAACCACATAGAGTTTCATTACATTAAGCAAAAGCCATGGATACAAAAATTTCAATAAAGAAAGGGGGTGAGGAGATAACTTACTAGAATAAGTGCTTGTCTGGCAAGCACAAGGGCCTGAGTTCAATCTCCTGTTCCACCAAAAAAATGAAAACATTTTTTTAAAAATTAAAAAACAAAGATTTTCAAGATAAGTTTTTTTTCCAGTTGATTCACATTAAGGGGCCACCTCTTGAAGCTTCTCACCAGCCCTATTATTAGATTGAATACTTCTCTGAGTATTTTTGGGTATAAACACAGGATCTTAGAGTAATGGCCTTGAACTAGTCAGTTTTACTCTCTTATGAATGCACTGAATGTGGACTTTACTTAGAATTAATTTTTCCTAATTTTAGCACCATTTGCCACGTAGAAAGGCTAAGTCATTTTAACAACATTAGCTCAGGCCCGCAGATGCTCAATAACCCTTTCTTTAGGTTCTATTTGTCCTTTCACATTTTACTGTGCAGAGCAATAAAGAACCAAGCTGTGTCTTTATCACTTTACCCTCAGCAAGATTGTGTAGTGTATTATTCTGCTTTCCATGTTAACCACAGTGACGATCTTGTTGAACTTTCTGCCACTATCTATCAACAACCCTTTTTCCCCATGTTTTCAGAAAGATTTTCTTCACTTTCCTCGAAGCCTTCAAATGAGCCTCTCCATTGTGCTTTGTTTCATCACTACCCATAGTGATGGGGACCCCACTTATTACTCTTTGGATCCAGAATGTCTGTCAAAGGCTTGTGTGTTGAAGTCTTTATTGTGAGCTCATGGTACTGCTAGTGCAATGGATATAGCAGCATGAAGTTAAGTCATTGGAGATGTGCCCTTAATGGAGCTATTGGAACCCCAGCACCTCTCCTCCCTCTGTTCCACTTTCTTGATGGGAACAGGTCAGTTCACAAGGTGCTGCTCCCTACCCTACTGTCCAGCCTTGCTGCAGCACCAAAGGCAACAGAGTCAAATGACCATGGACTGAACCATTGAAATCATGAACCAATATATAAACCGTTACTCTTTTTCATGGATGATTTTCTCAGGTATTTTTTATAGCATTAGAAAGCAAACTAGCACACCACTTATTATGGTCATGGTTTAGAAAGCACTGGATTTAATACAGAAAAGTAATTCATGGGATTATTTTATAATATGCACCCAGAATCCAATGTCCAGTGCAAAAGAATACAGGAAATCTTTTCACACTCTAGAGATACAAAGAATACAGTTGAGTTCCTGGGTCCCACAGCAATATCCTGCATGAGTCCAGATGAGGAGCTACACCCATGGCAATGTCCCCCACGAGTCTAACTGGAGGCCTGGAGACCATGACAATGTCTCATGTAAGTCTGTGTGAAGGACCTGCACTGAAAAGGCCCAAAGATTAGTGGTGGAAGGTAGCAAGTCTATGCCAGTGGGATGAAAAGTGTTCCAGCAGACAGAGGGACCTCCACTACAGCTAGCAAGCCCGCTCAAGGTAAGAACCAGAGCTCCCAAAATCAACTGCAGCCATCTTCAGTGACAGCAAACACCTGAGCTCCTTTGACAATAAAAACAGCAAAGTTCCTATCAGGAAAGCCAATACAACAAGCTTCTCCAGAAGAATCAACTACATATCATTCTCCCCTCCAGTTGTCTTTTTATGCTATTGGCAATAATCCTCAGGTGGGACCTCCACACTCAGCACCATGCTGATTCACTTCAGTTGGGTGTTACAGGTTGACCATTAATTAATCCACCACATAGCTACTACATGCCTCCCTCTTTCTCCCCTTATATATTTTTAATAATATACCATTGTTTTGAAAGAAGCTGGGAAAATACATACAATCATACCTGGAAGTATGAGAGATACCCTCATTTATACTTCATTTATTATCATGTCTCAAGTAGAATTTGATTTGATTTACCAAGGTTTTCTTTACATGTAGACTTCCTGGACACACTGCCAGTAAAACGTTACTTTTATTTTGTGCTAATTGTTCAATAAGAACTATCTTAAAGTTAAATTTTCTTTGCTTTGATGGTCTCTTTACCTTGTGGCAGGTGAAATGTAAAAGGAGCCCCTTTGGACATCAAATGGTATCACGGCCCCCAGGAATGGTAAGTAGCTGCCTGCATTTCTGTCCTTAGAGTCCTCCACAGGACAGTTCCCTAAATTGGCTGGATTAACTCTCAGAACAAGGAAGAGTGGCAGGAAGCTCTTTCAACATGGTCTGTTATGCAGTCCTTTGAACCAAACCCGTATTTTCACTCTCTTCATAATTTCTGTTTCTCAAGGAATAATTCCTTCCTTTTGCAACATATTTGTGTTGTAAGATGCAATTTAAAGCCATTCCTTCATCCTTCTATCCTTTTCCCCCTCATCATGACCCAGAAGACATTTTGAGCTCATAATCAGGAACCAAGGAGCTCTTGGACAGACCAGTGCCTGGCCTTCCCGGTAGACAGACCTTTCTCCTCTGAGGTTAAAATAAAGTGACCTCATATGCTTGATCCACTAAGGACTAAAGTGACACACTGTAGAGTAACATTTTTCACACTGACAAATTCTACCCGTGCCTTAGTCCCATGTATGCTTCCCTGGAGACTAGATCTATTAATACTGTCTGAGAACTCAGCTTGCTATCTTCCTAAAAGCACTGCTTTTATGTTGGCCAGAGAGTGCATTTAATGATCTTGAGAGGCTTCAAGGAAAGGCACTGCGTTTGAGATCAGAAAGCAGGGAATGCCTGGGAAACCTCCCTGCCTCTTGTATGGTTCAGTTGATGTGCCCATGCCCACAGATCTGGGCCATTGGGTGAGTTATTTCTTTGTCCTATCCGAGGTGATGTTAGCTTTGCCTGTAGGCTTCTGAACAATCTCTTAGGAGCCTCCTAATTTAGAAATAACAGCCCCAGAGGCCTGCTCTATGAACACAAAGAGATTAAAATAATGGTGGGCTACAGAAGATCTTCAAAGGAAACACAGGAGTCAGAGAATATAAGCTCTTATGATGGCCATGTGTGTGTGGACCCTGGAAGGCATTGACCAGAATGGCTGTCCTCCGAGCAGCCAGGGAAGGACCATTCAAGCCCCTAACCAGTGCTCTCTTGGGTATGAAGCTGTCATCTGCTCAGGAGTCAAGGCAAGACTGAGGCAAGGAAGCTCTAACTAGGCAGAGGCAAAGGGTCAGAGGTTGCTCTATGACTTGGTTTATAAGATGAATGCTCTAGACTATGAAGTCCAAAGGGATGTCCTTGAATGCATGGCTGATCTTTGATTTGTGCACTCTCTGAAACAGAAGAAAAGACTTTGTTTAATACATATCCTTTGGTACATCTCTCTTTGTCTGTCAAGGCAGGACAGAGCTCAATAAAGACATTTTTAGATTCTGGAATTTATTACTGCTGAGGAGCTTAACAGTTTTTGTACAAGTCCAGCTTGACAGGCACTTGGATGTTTACAAAGTTCATATGCTGAGGTTAGAAGTTTATGTTAGGTATATGTTCAAAGGCTTTTTAAAATGTTGGTACTGGGATGAGGGGATGACTCAGTGGTCCAAGTGCTTGCCTGACAAGTTCA
This sequence comes from Ctenomys sociabilis, assembly GCA_004027165.1. NCBI lineage: Eukaryota > Metazoa > Chordata > Mammalia > Rodentia > Ctenomyidae > Ctenomys > Ctenomys sociabilis. The sequence continues at coordinate 6,971 of PVKA01035343.1, forward strand.
AGGACTTGGGTTCAGTCCCCGGTACTGCATTCCATGTTGGCCACTGAAAAAGGGCATGGTGGTACACGCTTATAATCCCAGAACTGGGGAGGCTGAGATAAGAGGATAACTATGAGTCTGAACTGTGTAGTGAGACCCTGTACCAAATAAATAAATAAAAATCTTTTAAGTGTTGATACTACTGGCCTTGGTTTCTGACTTTCTTTTTATTCTAACATTGTGTAATGTTTACTCATTCAGCAATTATTTGCTGAGTGCTTGACACATAAAGGATCTAGCAGTGAGACACTGAGAGAAAACTAAAAAAAAAAAAAAAGGAAAAAACAAAAACAACCCAAGCAACGTTAAATAATTTCTAGCTGGATGTGGAGTTGGGATGAGCACCCTTCAAAGGGGCAGGCTGCATGACGGACCACTGCCATAGTTTTTTTTTGTTTTGATTTTAAAAGAATGAAAATTAAAATTGAAACAAAAATTACAAGTTATACAGAATTTCACTTAACAAAATAATATGAATTTCACAGTATTTGTTGTAATATATAGTGTTACCTTCCAACCAGTTATTCATATTACCATATATATCCATGTAAAATTGGAAGAAGAAAGCAAAAAAGGAAGTAAATGTATAAGAAAGTAAGAAGAAAAAAATACAAACAATTGAAAAAAGGAGATGAAACTAATTAAAGCATTAACTGCTTCTTTCCATTGATCAGCAGAAATGCACAGTACAATTGTCCAAATGATCCTGCTTACATACAGTGATAAATCTTTCCCCAACTCATCTCATGTCCTTCTCCTCAACTCAGTAACTCTTTTGAATAAGTACATTCACTTTTCCCAGTATCTATGGTACCCTTCAGATTCCTCTTTCAGATTCTCACACTAAGGAGACAATATGATGTTTGCACATGTCGGCCTGATTTATTTCACTTAACAGTATGTTCTTGATAAAAATACCATTAGCATACCTCACAGAGCTACAGAAAACTTTCCTCAAATTCATTTGGAACCAGAAGAGACTCAGAATATCAAAAGCAATCCTAGGAAACAAAGGAAAGGCAGGAGGTATCACAATTCCTGACCTAAAATTATACTATAAAGGTATTGTGATAAAATTAGCATTGTACTGGCATGGAGACAGACCTGAGGATCAATGGAACAGATAAGAAGCAGCAGACATGGGACTAGAGAGACAGCTTAGTGGCATAAGTGCCTGCCTGGCAAGCACAAGGTTCCATGTTTGATCCCTGGTATCACATGAAGAAGAAAGAAGGAGGAGAAGGAGGAGGAGGAGAAAGACGGCAATGATGACACTCTTTGTCAGGCAGAAGCAAGAGCGCTGGCAGCAAGGCAGCTCTAAGAGGAAAATTGTTTCTTTAGAACAACTGTGGTCTGAAGAACAAGCAACCATTCCCAGGGAGATATAACAAGCACTCTTGTAGATCAGCAGTTTCGGGGTCACTTCTTGCCTGAAAGTGGTGAGGGAGGCTAGAAACTCAGTGCAATCCCAAGCCATGGATCTGGACAGTAGTCAGTCTTAGTGCTGTTATCCAGGTTTGAATCACAGATTTGTTTTCTTAGGAAATTTGGATCAGGGTCAATAACCTTCTCAGATGTAGAAGCCTCCACTGGAAAATGGAGATGACTGTCAGCCCACCTTCCTAGGTAGAAGAGAAGATAAATGTGACAGCAGTCATGACAGCTGCCCTTCACTATTCCTAACTTAGAGCCAAGTACCTTAACTATATTCCCCTGCCATGATGAGCCAGTGAGCATGGCAGAGCTGTAAATAAGAAACATCTAAGAGAAGAGCAAACTAACTTGAACACAAGGAGAAAGAAGAAAATAATGAAGATGAGTGCAGCAATAAATGAAACTGGGAGTTGAAAATCAATAGTGAAAATCAACAAAACAAAAAGTTTGTTCTTGAGAAAGACCAACAAAATTGACAAGGGCCGGGCGTGGTGGTGCACGCCTGTAATCCCAGCACTCAAGAGGCTGAGGCAGGAGAATTGTTGTGAGTTCAAGACCAGCCTGAGCTACAAAGTGAGCTTAAGGCCAGCCTGAACTGCATAGTGAGACCCTGTCTCAAAAAGACAAAAAAAAAAAAAAAAAAAAAAAAAATGACAAACTCTTAGCTAGCCAGAAAAAAATAAAAGCAAGAGGACTCCAATCACTACAGTCAGGCAGGGTCAAGGGGATCTTGCTGAAATGGCCTTACAGAAACAAACAGTTGCCTCAAAGCATCAGCAGAATCACTTTACATGATGTCCAGAGGCAAAGCCAGACAAGGGAGGAAGACAGCTGAGCAGCCCGGTGGGGACTGTGTGTCAACTCTGTTCACCCAAAATTTCTACACTCCCTGCTCTCCTGATACACAACAGTACCTGCTACCTTGAGAATTGTGTTAGCCAAGGAAGTCTGAGCAGATTGGCAGGAGTCGCCTCTGAGAGGTGATGTCCACAGCAGGGGTATGTTCACAGTACATTGTTTCCATCATGCTCTTTGTCTGAACTATGAAAATTGCACAAGCCTTGTGTTGAAATGGTCCTTCCATCTCCAGGGGCCACTGAGTGGCTGCAATAAGCAGACCCGCTCCTCTTCCAGGTGACAGCTATGGGCTGATAGAAGCACTGTAAAATGAATAAGAATAACCTGAGTGCTGTTTTAAGCCAGGTAAGTGTTAGCATTACATAATACAGCACGTAAAAAAGACTGCATAGGCTGAGCTTCATGCAACTCTTGGTTCCCTCATGAGAACAAGCTCTGTACAACAGGGTCCATGCAGCATCGTAAAAGGGAAAAAAAATCTGTCTTTCCCATATCCATGCAGATGGAGAAAAACTCTTCCCCAATGATCACACAAACTTCTCCCTTCATTGATCAGGTCCATGGAGGGTGCATGTCTATCTCTGAACTAATAAATGTTGCCAGGAAGTGCCTACACAGATTGGCTGGGCAGTCACCTGCTGGAGTCTGAGCCCCTAAGTCCAGATGGGCACAGATTTGCATTACTATTTATAGCATTTATTTCAGGGTTAGTAAAGATGGTGAAGAAGAAACTGGGTTTAATAACATACTCAAAGTCAATAATTAGGGCTGGGGAAATAGCTCTACAGAATAAGCACTTGCCTGGAAAGCACAGGGTCCCGAGTTCAATCCTCAGTACTACAAAAAAAAAAAAAAAAGTCAATAACGGGAACTTGTAGATCAAGTTTTACAGGTGGATTCCTGACTATGCCAAAGCTCACATGGGAAACCAATGCTCACTGGTTGATCTTCAGGAACTAGAGAAAGAGGTGTGGTGAATACATGAGCCAGTCATGTTGTAGCCATAGGGTAGCGGTACTTAGAGGATTCAGTGAGACAACGTATGTTCTAAGTGCCATGAGACACCTAGTTGGGCTCATAGAAAGTCATAGTCACATGTCACTCAAACTAGTCAGGATTTAGGCCTTTATAAAATGGTAAGGAAAATATGTTACTTCTCATATACTCATCACTGTTATAAAACTCTGATGAGACAATATATGTGAATGTATTTTAGAAAGTGCAGATTCACAATACAAATAAAAGTTATAGCTTATACAAAATATTAATTAGTCAACAGTATGTCTCCTTCGCCCACTGTTAAGTGGCTCCAGAAACCTGATAGTGATGATTTAACATTTTGGTAAGATTTTTCCACTTTTCACTTCTCCACATGCAAGATGGTATTTCCTGTCCCACCAAAGAAACTTGTCTGAGACAGAAAAGTGATGGGAAGGGTGAGAATTAGCCTTGTGAGGAAGAGGCAAGCCTGGGCATTTGGTAGGTAGCAACTGGGACATTCTTTTTCTTTTGTCAGCTATACATCCTGAGTCTTCAAAATTGACAGCAGGCTCTCCAGTGTGTGCAAATTAGGCCAAACTGGGCAGCTGGGCCCAGTATGCTGTTTTCTTTCTCTCCTCATTGGTCTCCTGACTTCCTACTCTCTGCCTAATCCTCTGCCCTCTCTTTCTTCTTACATTTCCATGAATCCCACTTTCTCTTGCTGTAGACTGGTTGTGGTAATACAAATTCTTTGTGCTTTCTTGAGTTTAGCTGTTGAGTCTTCAGAAATGCATGCACCTGAGCTCCTTCCAAAGACTTTGCAGATGCCTCCATGGCTCAGTTGACTTGTGTAATGCCTCCTGCCCTACTGAGCATGGAAACCATTTCCATCCTGCACACTTCACAGACAGGGATGAGAAGGCAGTGGTGGTGGCGATTGTGGTGTTAGTGGTGGTGATAGTGATGGTCATGGTGATGGTTGTTGTGGCACTGGTGATTGTGGTGGTGAGGGAGACGGTGGCACTGGTAGTGACGATGATGATGGAGCAAAGATAATAGTGTTGATAGTGATGATGGTGGTGATGGTGGCTATAGTCATGGTGGCGGTGGTGGGAGCATTGAACGAAAACACACTCATCCTCTTTGCTCCGAGTTGTCACTTCCTGACCATTCGTCTCCATTCTCTTTCTGCATCCCAGAACAGATGGGGGCAACAAGGAGGAAGGTGCCCGCCTATCAGCACCATAGCAACCATAACTATCATTACCACTGGGCCCTGAGGTATATGTGGGTGTAGATAACTCATCTCAGCAGGCTCTACCATCTCAGTTCCTTAGGTTTTTAAAATTGTTTTTGCCTCTCTAGATGCCTGCTATTTTCCCTCACTTGATAGCAACTCCAGATCCTCGTGCTGTGTTGTTTTTGCCACCAAATACCTGTCTTTTTTATTCTCAGTATTTTCCTGTGTTACTATATGTTCATAGCTGACGCTGATGCGCTTATTGACAGAGGTGACCTTCAGGGCACTTTCTGCACCCACCAACTGCCCCAGCTCAGTTTGATGCTATAGGCCATCTCTAAAGCTATTCAGGCTTTCCTCAAGCTGGAGGTTGTGAGCAGCTGATTCCAGAAACAACTCTTAACCAATGAGACTGGAAATAAGCTTGCCTCTAAACTCACTGTATGCAGCCTGTCAGGTACACCTAGTGCTTGATGGGGATAAGCCAATGCTACCAGAGAGGGGGTCTGTAACTCACATGGTGCAGGACAAAAAGGATCAGGTGTTTCCTTATAGCCCAGGTGATGAGCTTACAAATTTGGCCCAAGTTATATAGATGGGGGCTATAGTCATGGTGGCAGTGATGGGAGCCTTCATCTGGTCACCTTATCCCTAGGGAAGGACAAGGCAGTCTCTTTACCACAGTGGGACAATGTAGACAACCATTCATTTACCTGGCAGGAGAATGAGGATCTTCAGAGGATCCCATGTATGCTACCTCAAATGGAGGGGAGGAAGAAGGGTTCTGCTGGCTGGCATGAGAGCACTGGGAGAGCAAGAACCCCCAGAGCAGGAGGAAAACAAGGGCCACAAAGCCCTTTACCCCTGGTAGCATGCCCTTTTTCCTACCCCATGTGTGGTACATCCCTGTGTGAGAATCCACAGTAAGGAATATGCAAACTTTCTGGGTTTTCTCACACTGATCCTGTACGTTTTCGGAGAGTTGGCAGGAACCACCTAGGAACAAACAGCTGTGAGCCAGAAGGAGGTTTTTGAAAGTGGAAAAAGAGAGGTCAAAAGAGGAATTAAACATTTTACAACAAGAAGCAGTGAGTGCTCCTAGAGAGATGTGGAGGAAAGCAAGGAACATTCGAGGACACCTCTCATTGGGATTAAGGATGAAGACAAACACAGAGGAAAGAAAGGGTGTTTTTAAGCTGTTCAGAGGGTGTTAAGATACATGAATAATGTTCTGCTCTGCCTTAAATTCAAGGACATTCTGCAAGACTGTTGGTTTCAAGTATATTTTTCTATTCAAATGTTGATTCTGTGCATTCACTGTTCTCCAGGACTGGCATCTCAGGTGCCCTCAGTCAACATTCAGATTACTTAGAAGCAGTGGGACTAGGTTAAGGATTCCATTTTCTGTAGCTATTGTGAATTGTACTACAACAAATGTGGGTATTCTGGTTTCTTAATAGCATGACGACTTTCCTTCTTTCAGAAAGAAATCCAGGAAGAGTATAGCTGGATCAAATGAAAGCTCTAATTTTAGGGTTTCTTGAGGACTTTACTACCAAAGTCCACAGTAGGGGGCTATACCTTTACATTCCCACCAGCAAAGTATAAGTGAACCTCAGCATCCTTGCTAGCCTTTATTGTTTCTGTAGTATGGGTGATAGCCATTGTGACTGGGTGAAATGACATCTGATTATATTTTGACTTGCATTGTCTTGATGGCCAAAACTGTTGACGTTATTTTTTTCACATATTACTTACTTTCCTGACTTAAACCAGCTGGGCTCAGGATGAAGCCCTGTAGGGGTGCAAACCCTCCCCTCAACAGAGGAGAACAGGTAGAAGCCACAGGTTCTCTCCCTCCCATCAAGACTACCCATGAAGGGACTGTTATCCAATCATTGGCAGGACAAGCAATCAAATTAATTACTCAGCCCCACAAGATGATAACAAAATATATGATGAACTGATGGTTGTTTTCAGTAACTCCAGCACTGGCTCACCCTAATGCTACTGTTAAGAAAGAACCACATGCCGGTGGGCTGCTTCGTCGTGCTGGTAGACAGAGGTGTGAACTGGTAGCCTGGCATCCAATCTGCTGCTGATTGTTGAAATCTGAGTTGTGTTGACCGCATTCTAGAAGACTTGGAGCCTTAAGAAAAATAAAAGAACTTGCTAGTAAATGCTTCATTTCTAATACTAAGTGAATTCTAAAAAGCCATCAAATAGAACCTTAGCTGTGTGACCTTGGGAAACCACGTGGCCATTCTGTGTCGTGTGCCTCTGCAGCTCATGTAAGTATTGTGGTGAATGAATGATCTGAGCATGGAAGGCGTTCACACATACAAGTTCCACGAGTCTTGCCTTAGACAAAATCTTGGTATTCACATTTTCCACTTTTCTAAAACACAAGGCTTTTCTGCCTAGGGTTGCCTTGTTTCCTGCTACTTCCAGTGACAAAGTTAGCTTGCAGGACTGCAGGGACAAATGCACCTGAAAGACAGCGATGTGCAAGACAGGTTTTGAAAGCCCCAGTTGCTTTGCACACGCAGCAGGGCTCTGGAGGACAAGTTAGGTGTCTGCTGGCTCACTGCTGGCCCTGAGCTTCCAGAAGCTGAGTCCACATCACTGAGAACCCTCCAGGATTTTCTGCAGAGCTTTTGTCTTAGTGAGGCCTAAAGCACCTCCTATCAGCCTTTGCTCTCCTTTCTTGGCATTCTTCCCTTGGAGAGGCGTTATCCAAAGTCCATAAAAGCTGTGGCATTGAGACCTCTTCTTTTGCCCACTTTTCGTCCAGCTGCCAAACAAGCTTCCACTGGAGGCTGTCAAGCTGTCAAGGCAAAAGATGTTGCGCTCTTTACTCTGCGGCTAAAATAATAGTGTTTCTATCGAAAGCACTCATTTCACAAGCACTTCTGAAAACCTGAGGGGTGAGTCCAATGCTGCTTCTCCATTATAATTGCTTTGCATGTATAAAGCAAAGTTTGCTTTTCATGTGAAAAAGCATTCGGAAGGCAGTGAAAGCCCACAGATGTCATCTGTGTACCCTGCCGAGAAACCAAAAATGTGCAGACACTTAAAAATAACCCTGCATTTTGCAGGTAGCTCCATATTTGATATTAAGCGTCCTCCTCTCCACCACAAGTGCTCATAATGCTAAATTAACTGTTAACCAGTATTTTAAATAGTCTAATTTATGCTAATTCAAAAATTTTCGCACCCCAAGCTGATTATTTTTACCTTCCAAATGGCTGCACTGTTCCATCAATAGCTGGGGAGTCAGGACGCTAGGACCAAGCCTCTTTCTGGGTAGATTCTGGGCTCCAGATCTGTTCCACAAATGATGCCTCTGTGTAGTGTGTGCAGAAGTGGGTAGTGACACTCAGGCCTGCTTAGTGATGTGTGGTAGTGGGACAGATATTGTCTGTTGTGCCTCTTGGGAGGATGGAAGGGCATAGCGTGTGCAGCCGGAGCTCATGGGACCACACAGCGTGAGCATCCTTGTCTCTCAAGATCAGGGCAGCCTGAGCAGCAATTGTCGAGCCCTCTGCAAGGCGTTCCTGTCTTCTGCTCACCCTTAGAAGAATGTCATGCTGCTGCTGGAGCCATGGGTTGCTGCCACTAGAGTGTGGAACCCTGATTTTCTGTGTACATTTAGGGGACCCTGAGGCTGCCTCTTCTATTTTCTTTGCCATGGGCCTGGGACAGAGCTCTTTCCCCTATGCTCCTCACTGGGAAAAATCTGCTGCCTCTCATTCCTTTTGGTTTTGACATAAAAGCCAAGCCCCACTAAAGGATACTGTGGACTCCATGATCCGGTAATGAGCTTACCCTTTCTTCAGCTGCATTGCACCCTGCATTCATACTCAGAGGGATTCAGTGGCACTCAGGCCCCCATTCCAATGTCTGGACCTCAGGGAGGTGCCCCAAGCAGGGCACCACACCACTCCTCCTGCCTCGTATATCAGAGACGCATCCTGTCCTACTGTTTCTGGGGTCCTCGAACACTGTCTTCTCTCTGAGGAACTTCAGAGACAAAGTTTGTCCTGCTGAGAGCAACCGAGTCTGAAGAGGACCTAGCCAAGCAGAAGCTGTGTAAATGTGTGACATGGGTAAGAAAGGACCTGAGCAGGCTCCTGAGACAGGGATTTGCTTTTGTTGCTTTGGGGTTCCAGGAGGAGATCTTGCTGCATGAAAAATGAAGTAACTTTTCCTATTCAGGTGACACTGATCCTAAGGACTATTCTAAGGAAAGCCAGTTTGGGGCACAGCCAACAGACCTTCTTAAAGCAAATGGTGAACATAGCACATTGTTTATCCTTGAGACATTTCAAAGTAAGTTGCCTACTGTGCTGGTCTATGGAAAGAAGCAGTTAATGCTTTAACTTGTTTTGTCTCCTTTTTTCAATTGTTTGTATTTTTTCTCTTAATTTCTAATATATTTCTTTTTCTTACTTCCTCCACTTTTACATGCAAATATCTGGTAACATGAATAACTGGTTGGAAGACAACACTATGTATTACAACAAAGACTGTGAAATTCGTATTACTTTTTGACTTAAAATTCTGAAATTCTGTATCACTTATAATTTTCTCTGTTTTAATTTCAATGTGTACTCTCTTTAAAAAATAAAAATAGAAAAAAGTAAGTTGCCTACCTACTCCCTTATCTCTGTTGGCTTACTGTGCTCTTTCTTTTTTTTTCCATAATTTTATTGACAAACAAATAGCAATTAGATAGTTTCAAAACCAATTAGTAGAACAGTTTCAATAATTAATGCATTGCATATTGTTGTCTTCCTAGTGGTTATTCATAGTACAAGATGCAGACATGATATCCTGTCCACAAATACTATTTGAACAAATCTTTCTATTCATTAAGAGAAAATAGCTGTATATCTACTTGTCAGATACAAAAGCTACATTTCTTGTTATATAGGTCTTGCTTTATCTTGGTCTTAACCATCCAAGAGAAAAGTATAGAATTGAGGTATAAAAAGTAAAGCCATATTAATATGCTGAGCTATAAAAGGTTCAAGTCAACAACTTCTGACATTGCCAGTCCTACAGAAAACCCACTGCTATTATGGACTACTGGACTATTTTGGATTATTTTGCTGAATTCATGCACCTACAATATTTAAATGACAATGGAATACCCTTCTGTGAGAAAACTAAATAACAAAAGGGGATGCAAATGAAGGACCATTTTGTATCTGTGTTCTTTCTTGAAATGAGGGCCCTTTCTCCTGTAGCCACACTATAACCATCAAGACTAAGACATTCACATCTCTCACTGTCACCCAGGCTCCACTCAGTACTCTCCATTGCTTTTCCTTTGTATCTGGCTCATTGTCAGACTTTGTGTTTCTTCCTTTGTTGATGTGTAGAAACATGCACTCATGGGAAGTTCTTACTTTAATCAATGAGTGAAGCATCTGTTACTGTCATCTATTTTGATGTTTAAATTGTCCCAGAGGTAGCCAAATTCATAGAAGCCACTTCATGTTGGCTTTTCAACATGTTCCCATTTGGACATTTCCTTTGGACACAAAACATTGTAGGATATCACGTGTTCCCAGTCTTGGAAGCAACTATTTCTTTAATAAACCTGCGTTTGTTTGATTGGAGAATCATACTAAGAAGCCAAAGAATAGATGGAATTTGATGCCTTCCAATATTGAAAACATCTTACATGTTAATGAGAAGCAACAGTTTAAACCAAAGTGCCAAGAGGTGAGGCAGGTTGCAGGTACTGAGGAAATAATACTCTGAAGTTAGAGAAAAAACAGACCTCTTTCCTGAGGGAGGGGAGGACAGCATAAGCACAAGTGTGGTGTCTTGGAACTGTCAAGCACTGCAGGCAAACAGAGGAAGCATATGAGAAGACAAACAGAATAGTGTGTGCTGTGGCAAAGCCCAGGATGAGCAGTCCCTAAGCAGTCACTGGACTGAGAACCATAAAGCCAGAGTTCAGTACCAGAGGTAGCTGCACCATGGGAAATTGCTGTGGTTTGTCCCCACCCCCAAAGCCTCATGTAGCCACAGGGAAGCTTCTAGAGTTTGTGATTAAGTCATAATCCAATGCTGACATTATGGGTGTGAGTGCTACTCCTGCCCTAGGGCAGGTAGCCTGAATGCAATATAAAGGAGGGAGAGAGGCTTGCCCTGTGCTTCTACTGCCACTGTTCCTGCCTTTTTTGCACTTGCTGTTTTGCTATTTACATAAACTGCTGCCCTCTGCCCTGTGCCACTCTGCCTTGGAGCCAGCTGAGTATGGACTGAAACCTCCACAAACTCTGAACTAAGTAAACCTTTTCTTTCTTAATTTTGGGTGGCAGATATTTCATCCCAGCAACCAGAAAAAAATAACAAAGATAGAAATGTGAAGGTGACCAGGTGAAATTGGATGAGGGTGGCTTGTGTCACATCTGGGTCACCTGGGAAGGTCACAGTCACAAGCTCACAGGGGGTTATCAGAAATAAATAAATATAGGAAAATCTTGCCTATAAAGAGGCTTTGTAGAGATGATGGAAGACACCTGGGGTCTGGGAAGGAGAGATGGGGAAGGGAAAGAGAAGGAAAGGAAGAGAAACAGTGAGAATGCCAAGCCAATTCTGATGCCACCAGACCCAGAAAGGAAATCACTTTGGATGGTCCAGCACTGAGAAGCAGTGACAGTGTGAGCTGCTGGTATTGCCATTGGCCATTGAGGAAATCCACGACTGGAGAGGCAAAGAAACGTGTCTGAGGGCTCTAGATTTGGGATTCTACTCCAGGTACCTTTCCTCTACATGCACTTCTTTGTCCCTAAATGTCATCTTATAAGAGGAGGTTTGCTATGTGTCCCTTTATTTTATTTTATTTTTTTATGTGTCCCTTTGTAAGTGTGTAAGGAGAGATGGAGGGTGAGAGGGGATTATTATAAAGCATTCCTCATGTCGTTGCAGGGGCTGGCAAGTCCAGACTCCATGGGACACACCACCAGGCTGGGAAGTTAGTCAGGATTTGATCTTGCCATCTTACTTTAAAAGAATTTTAATGTTATTTTTATTGAGTATAATTGACAAATAAAATCATATATTCAAAACGTATAGCATGTTTTGAGACACACATACGTCGTGAAATGATTACTACAGTTAGGCTAATTAACAGATCTATTGCCATGCATACTTCTAGCAACTCTTTATTTTCTTTGCTTTAAACATTTTATAATGGCACAAGGCAAAAAAAAAAATACTCTTAAAGAAGGAAAAATGTGCATAGCCTATCATTCCCAGACACAAATTAAAATAGTTAAGTGAACATCAGCCTGGATGATATTCTTGATATTTTTATACATTAGTACGTTTTACAAAAGAAACGTACTAATATGGCTGGTAATGCCATATAGTGTCCTATAATCTTCCCTTTCATTGGATGGAGTAGACACATTTTCATCTCAATAAATTCATGTCAAAGTCATAGTCTCTAAATGATATAATTAATGACTTTCTATTCTACTTTCTTGTCATCTTTCTACGATTTCCTGCATTACAAGAAATGTGACCCTTGTACAGGTCTGAGTCTGAGTTACTTTGTTCAACAGAAAGACCTGCAGTTCCATCTGTTTTCTAGAAAGTTACACATTTTCATTCTTCTTTATAGCTGAATAATACTTCCTTGTGAATACATGCCATGCTTCTTTTTTTTTTTTTTTCAGAGCCAGGGATTGAACTCAAGCCCTTGCATTTGCCAGGGAAGTACTTATTCTACTGAGCCATCTCCCCTGCCCCTCATGTCATGCTTCTTTATCTATTCATCTGTTTATAGGCCGGTTCTGTCTGACTATTGTGAACTGTGCTATAATAAGCACGGCTATGCTAGTAGCACTATGGTATGCTAATTCCTTCAGATATATAACACGGAATGGCATAGCTGGGTTCAATGTTTTTAGCTTTTTTTTTTTTTTTTTTGGTAGTTTTTTTTAGGGAAGGGTCTCACAGGGTGCTAGGGGTCTTATGACTAGATCAGACTCGTAGTGATCTGCCTATTTACAGCCACCTGAAAGCCAGGATTACAACAGGTACGTGCCACCATGCCCAGTCTCAATTGCCATCTCAGTACACCCTGGGAGGTGGGGCCGGCACAGCGGGGGCAGGCACAGCAGGCTTGCGGATGGAATCTTCAACCCCTGCGCCTATTTGCAGGCTCTTTAATCTGCTGAGCTATTAGGCCAGCCCTGTTTTTAGTTTTTAAGGAACCTCCATACTAATTCCCATAGTGTCTGTACTAATTTACATTCATACCAATAATGTATAAAGATTCCTTCTTCCCACCCTATATCCTCCCCAGCACTTAGTGTTCTGCTTTGTTTTTTACTTTTTAATGACAGCTATTCTGACTGGGCTGGCTGAGATAGAATCCTGATACATAAGGATTTATGCACCTGTTGACCATTTGTATGTTTTTTTCTCTGAAGCATCTGTTAATTCATTTACCCGCTTACTGATTGGGCCATCTCATTTTTTAAAAATTCCTTTTGGTGTTAAGGTTTTTAATTCTTTACATATTCTAGACAGTAATCCTAGGTTGGAAGAGAAGCTGGCAAAGATTTTCTCCTATTCTACAGGCTTGTTACTCAGTTGTTTCCTTGTTGCACAAAAATTTTAATTTGATGTATTTTCACTTGTTGATTCCTGCTATTGGAAGAAACTTTCAGTTCTTTGCTTGTGCTTCATGTGTTTATGCTGTGCTTTCTCCACCAATTTCAAAGTTTTAAGTTATATACCTAGGCTTTTTTTTTTTTTATATTTAGAACAGGATATATAGGGTGTACAAGGTCTCACTGCATACATCGGACTTGTAGTGATCCTCCTGTTTATAGCTTCCCGAGCGCTGGAATTACAGGCACGCACCACCACGCCCAGTCTCAATCACTGTCTCAGCACTCCCTTGGGGCGTGCTAGGCCTAGGGATTGAACTCCAGGCCCCTGAGTCTGCCTAAGCAGGCACTTTAATCACTGAGCTGTCTGGCTGGCCCTTTTACCTAGGCTTTTTTTTTTTTTTTTTTTTTTTTGAGGAACCAGGGATTGAACTCAGGGCTTTGCACTTGCCAGGCAAGCGCTTATTCTACTGAGCCATCTCCCCGGCCCCCTTACCTAGGCTTTTGATCTATCTTGAACTGATATTTTACACAGGGTGAATGAGAGGGGCCCAACTTCAATCTTCTACATGTAAACATCCAATGTTCCAGATGCAATTTGCTGAAGAGGTTGGGCTTTCTCCAAGGTATGCTTTTGGTCAAGAACTAGATGGCTGAAGTTACAAAGGTTCACTTCTGTGTCTTCTATTCTGTTGTACTGGTCTGTGTGTCTATTTTGTGCCGGGACCATGCTGTTTTTGTTACTACAGCTTTGCAGTCTAAACTCAAATCAGGTATTGTGATCCTTTCAGTCTTGGTCTGCCTGTCTAGGATTTCTTCACTGGAGCTTTTCATGTTTCCATATGAATTTCAGTATTTTTTCTACTTTTTTGAAGATATCATTGGAATTTTGGTGGGAATGGCACTGAATCTGTGATACATTATTGTAACATAGTCATTTTATTGATATTAATTCTCCTAATCCATGAACATGGGTGGACTTTCCATCTTCTAGTGACTTCTTTAATTTATCAGTGTTCTAAAAATTTTTAATTGTGTTTATTGGTACATTTTACATATACATAATGATCAATTCCATCATAGGGAATACGTGCCTGTGCAAGACACAACTTGACTCTCTCCTGTTCCCTTATCCTCCCTTCAACTCCCCCTTCCTCTCCTTATTTAGAAAACTTTTGTTACCATTTTTTCTTTTCTCATCATTTCTTTCTTTTCCATCCTTTCGCTCTCCCGAATCCTAAGTTTCCCTTCCCATTTGAACATCTTTTTTTTTAATTTCACAGTAGCTATTATACATTTTGATCCTTATTTACATTTTTAGTTTCTCATGCCAGAGAAACAATGTGACACATGAAGGTCTTTCACCTCCTTGGTTAGATGGACCCCTACATATTTTATTTTTGCAGCTACTGTGAATGAAGTTGTTTTCCTTATTTCTTTCTTGACTAGTTCATTAATGGTGTATAGAATAGCTATTGATTTTTAAATGCTCATTTCCTGTCCTGATAACTTTGTTAAATGTATTGACTGATTCTACAGGTCTTTAGGTGGAATCTGGAGGGTCTTCTATGCATAGGATCATATTACATGCATATAAGGACAATCTGACTTCTCCCTTTCCTATTTCATTGCTTTTCTTTCTTTCTCTTGTCTAATTATGCTAACTACAATTTTTCTTTTCTTTCTGTTTTTTAAAAAAAAATGTATTTGACACAGTATCTCGCTACACAGCTTGGACTTGTAGTGATCCTCCCATTTTCAGCTTCTCCAAGAGCTAGGACTACAGGTGTGTGTCACCACACTCAGTCCCAGTGGCTGGCTCAGTGCTCCTAGGGGCGGAACTAGCAAGGCATGTGGTGCTGGAAATTGAACCTGGCCCCTGTGCTTGCCTGAGCAGTGCTCAGTGTGCTGAGCTATCTTGCTGGCTCTTCTAGCTAATATTTCTAGTATTTCATTTAATAGGAATGGTGAGACAGAATATCCTTGCTTTGTTCCTGTTGTTAGAAGAAATGTTTCCATTTTTGTCTGTTCAGAATGTCCACGGATTTGTTGTATGTGGCCTTTGCATACAACAAATATGTATTTAAATATGGTCCTTCGCTATCTGGTTGCTTCAAGGATTTTAATGAATGACTATTCAATTTTTGTCAAGGACTTCTTCCTCATTTATTGAGATGACCATGTGACATTTATCCTTGGTTCTACTTAAGTGATGTGCTGTATTTTACTGATTTGCATATGTTGAAGCATTCTTGCATCCCTAGAAAGAAACCGATTTGACCAATATGGTCTTTTGACTGTGCTGTTGAATTTTTTTTTTTTTTTTTTTTTTTTATAACAGGGCCCTCAAATTTAAAGACCCAATTCAGAAATGGGCATCTGAGATGAATACACACTTCTCAGAGGACGAAATTAAAGAAGTGAACAAATATATGAAAAAATGCTCCACATCGCTAGCCATTCGTGAAATGCAAATAAAAACAACACTGAGATACCATCTCACTCCAGAAAGAATGGCTATCATAAGGAAAT